>JAAAKG020016265.1:0-20620 GCA_010014905.2 Druon quercuslanigerum
GAATGGAATTTGGGTTAGAAAAATGCGCCAAGGTTTATTTGAAGCGAGGAAAACTTAATGGAATCTCTGAAGACCCTCAGCTCTAGATCTAGCGTTCTCATGTTATTTATTTAAATAATAAGTTAAATCTCTCCAGCAATCACCCTAAGTGAAGATCCTCAACAATTCGCCATGCATTTTTTCATGCAGACTCTCGTGTTTCTATGGCTTCTTATGTCTCTTCTAACTAGGGCCTCATTTACACATTCTCACCATTCTTTCCGCGTTCTGCCTCTAAGCATGCTGGCATTTACTTTACCTTAATACACTTTTCTCGTTAGTCGTTCATCCTTCATTCTCTCAACGTGCCCGAACCATCTTAACCGATTTCTTTCCCATGTGTCAACTAGTATCCCTGCCGCACCACATTCTTGGAGAATTATCTCGCTATGTACATTGTCCCTCAGAGTTTCCCCGCATATAATGCGCAAGAATCTCGTGTCAATCGCCATCTTACCTTCGTTTATGCATCTATCTAACTCCTTATCTATCTTGTCGTCCCTAGTAAATAAGCTACCAAGGTATACGAATTTATCAACTTGCTTAATTCTCTCATCATTTAATACAATGTTGCATCTTGCTTTGCCACTCTTTCCTTCGAACACCATAGTTTTTGTTTCAGCTCCGCTAATTTTGAGGCCCATGCTCTTAATGCTTGCATTCAGTTTATTCAACATTCTTTGCAAGTCAACGAGAGATTCTGTCATAACAACCTTATCATCTGCGAACGCTAACCCACGTACCCTTACTGTTTCGAGATCAACACCTTCTTCGTTAAAAAGAGCCATTCTTAAACACTTGTCCATAAATAATATAAATATCCATGAAGACATAACGTATCCTTGTCTAACGCCTTGCATAATATCGAAACAGTCACCCAATTTCCCATTTACTCTTATACTCGTTTTCCTATCCGTATATATTGTTTTTATAGCTTGTAGGAGCCATCCATTTACTCCATACTCTTTCAACACTTCCCAAAGTTTACTTCTAACTACCGTCTCAAAAGCTTTTTCTAGGTCATCAAATGCACAGAAAGCTTTCTTTCCTACGCTCAAACTTTTTTCTGTGATCTGTCGTAAGCTAAATATTTCAACCGTACATAAATTTCCTGGCATAAACCCACTTTGGACTTCGCAAATCTTTTCTTCTGTTATTTTCATTACCCTACGAATAAGTATTTTTGATTATATTTTACTAACGGTACTTAATAAGCTGATCCCTTGGTAATTATTGCAGTCCCTTTTATCTCCCTTTCTTTTGTATAATGGTACGATAATCGCTTTTCTCCAATCATCTTGTACTTCTTCCATTTCGATGCATATATTTATCAAATCGCATAGTCTATTTGGTATGTACTCGTCACCGAGTTTAAGCATTTCTGGATTTAGTGATTCTGGCTATAGTGTTTCCGAGAATTAGCGCCTCGCCGCGGGTATAGGTTAAAGAAGCTGCAGGGGGAAGTGCGGTGTTCTCTCAGCCGCGACAAAACAGAGAGAAACAGAAGAGAAAAAAAAAGTTCTGAGACTCTGGATTTATGATCGTTGCCAGCCCCAAGGGCGACACTAAATCCATAGCATTCTAAACTGAATAAGTTGCCGAACATCAAAGGTCTTTCTCATATTATATAGATTTTTACGGGAAAAAATAACAAAAATGCCATATCCTTTCCAGATCTGCGTAAAAATCTAAATTTCAACACCAAATGTTTCGGGCTTGTCCCATTTTCTCTCTAGATGCAAAATGTAGGGAAAACTCTAGGGATTTTCTGATCCTACAGGCCCACTAACAAAAAGTTGTCTGTTTGGGATAAGTGGCTAATTGCGGATGCAAAACTGTAAATGATATGAGGTTTTTGTTATTTTTTCCCGTAGAAATCTATATAATCTAAGAAAGGCCTTCAATTTCTCTAGACTTACCCAAGGTAGGGGAAACAGAAGGCGTGATAGAGAATTTCTGTGTACAAATTAAGTCTCTACAAGTCGTTGCACTTTTAAGAATAAAACATCGATGTGCCTATTTTCGCACATACTGGTACGATCAAAATAACGTGCAATTATCGTTAGGTTTTCCCTTATTTTCTACCTCTAGGAAAAGAATAAGACGTGTAGGAGAAATTCTGAGGCCATATTTGGATTCAGCAGCTCAAAATCCATAAGGATAGCCTAGTCACTTGTCTTCTGCAGACAAATTTTTTGTATGGCCTGTGCGACCAGAAAATTGCCAGGTTTTTCGCTACTTTTTGCATCAAGGGGAAAACTGAGACGTCTAAAAGAAATTCTGAGGGCAGATATGGATTCAGCGGCAAAAATCCATTAGGATAGCCTAGTCACTTGTCTCGTGCAAACCACTTTTTTGTGGGCCTATGTACTTAATTAATAATAAATAAATAATAATAATATTACTTATACATAATATGTATGCCCAGAAAGTCGTTCACCATGAGTATCCGTTACGGACAGATTTCACTTTAATGAACATCTTCAAAATGGAATATTGTCGAAAATAAAAGACATTAGTAAGATTCCGAATTCCAGCATGTTTTTCCAGAACATGTTTTTGAGATATAAAATCCCACATTAACTTATTAATTTGTTATCCTTGCTGTTAAATCCTGCTGGGATAAAATCTTATATTTAAATAAAGCTTACAGATCACTAAAAGCCGATTAACATTAAAATTAAATTACAATTTTATGAAAGCCGATCTAACTTTCTTTAAATTTATTTTAATATGTGGCTATTAATTTTATTTTTATAGTACTCTTAATTGAAGCATATATTTGAATTTTATAATTAGGCAGTCATATTGAGAAATGTGTAATAGGCTCGCGTACACGAGTAAAAATATTTCAAATTGAGTTGGACTTGATTCGACTTGAGTACGGCTACAAGACCGCTATGTGTCGCTCGCAGACAGGGGCGAGACTTGAAGTCGTAAATTAAAGTCTTACGTTCAATTTATAAGTAAAGTCTTAATTTTATACAGCATTTCTCTTGAAAAAAATTATATCACCAATCCATGGCTTATGTTTTCAGGGATTAGTAATTATACGTTAAGATTTTCCAGGGTCAACATTTAAATAAATTTTGATTGTAAATTTTATTATCCATTATACTTCGACCTCTATAAAATACAAGCCCACTGACTTTTAATTTTGTAAACTTGTCTCAGAACTTACAGATATATATAATTTCCATAAAAATACAAAAACTATGAATTTCTACAAGTATGTAGTGAACTGTTGG
The DNA here is from genome assembly GCA_010014905.2 of Druon quercuslanigerum. Classification (NCBI taxonomy): domain Eukaryota; kingdom Metazoa; phylum Arthropoda; class Insecta; order Hymenoptera; family Cynipidae; genus Druon; species Druon quercuslanigerum. The sequence goes on from JAAAKG020016265.1 coordinate 3,288, forward strand.
AGATAGAGAAACATGGCCAACATTTGTATACTTATTGATACATGCATCACCGTTTGAAATTGTCTGCACGTTTGACGCAAATACTATTAAAAATCACTGCTGAATTTGAAACGTAATTACTTGTTAAAAAAAGGAGAGAGAAACTTTTTTTTATATCTCGACTTCAACTTGTGGCATTACTTAGAAAAGTTATACAAAGAATTTAAAATTATTACTACTCAGTCTTTATATTTTTATTTTTAATTTGAGCCAATAAAACTTAAAGAATCTTCAAGAGTTTTTAAAACACAACTAAATATGTCCAAGTTTTGCATCGAGCTTCAGTCGGCGATCGCCACGACTGAAACTCGGTACGATCACGCTTGAACATTTTGAGTCGTATCTTGGGAACCTTTGAATATTTTTAATGTTTTATAGGCTTAATATAAATATAAGACTTAAAAGACGGTGTCGTACACAGTGCAGATTCTGGCTATAGTTTCTAAGGTCATGCCACTAGTTGAAGTTCAGATAATAAAATTCTAGAAATTCTTGTATTTATTTTTAAATTTCTTACGTGGTATATTATCTTTAAAATATCAAAAATATCTCTATTAGAGGTAGTTCGACTCGGAATTAATTATTCTTTCTAATGATTTTTTAAAAAGTCTTTCGCTGTTTTTTTGAACGAGTAATCAGGTTTTAAAATCGACAGTGATTGTTAATAGTGCTTACGCTGGTTGTACGGACAATTTCTGACAAAAATTTGGGTGTATTATTGATGACCCTCAGAAACCTCGGAAGCCTTTTGGGATAATGTTGCTCTTGTCAAGAGTTGAATTTGAAAGCATAATATAAAGCCTCGCTCGTAACCAGGGGTTAGACTTAGAAAACGACTTTAGGTTGCATTGGTCATATGTCATGATTGGGGTAATTGAAGACGTAGCCAAGATAAATTACTTTCACTCGGGTAGCATGCTAGGTTTTCTAGCAGAATAATAATATCCATTGTCTGAAGCGGGTATAGGATGGGTGCAAATCAATTTTTTATTATTTTCAGTAAATAATTGGGACCAGAAAGTAGTTATTTTTAGAAACATATTGATTTATTTCAATGATTTTTATGAATAAACTTATCCCCTTTATCTTAAAAATTCAAGCACGCTCCTGGCGATATAAAATGTTTGATAATCTCTTTGTGAACAACGCATTGTAAAAAGTATGTTTAACGTAAATTTATCATCGTTGTCATTTGAGGCAAGCAATTAATCACATTTACAGATAAACACAAAATGTCATACTCAGCTATCTCAAATTAAAATTCGACACAGGCATGCGAGCTTAGAAAAGTATGTTGTAATTAAAGTAAGCATCCTTATTATTAAAAAAAATAGTTTATAGACAAAATAGAACATTCCATTACAATTAAATCAAATCTAAAGCACAAAAAGAGATTAAGTCATCATTATCTTACCTTCCTATATTAGAGTCTTCGAAATTTAGCATGACCATGAAACATTGATGTTTTTCAAGTGCCAATAGCAAGTTAGTGCAGGAATCTAAATTTAGAACCAAATTATCTCGTCCACTAATATGTTTAGAAAATTAAGTATTAATAATAATATCGAGAGGCATACAATATATAATTAACAATGATTTATAAGTTTAATTATTTTTTAAATATAATTTAGAAGCTTTGCGAATGATCGGCTCTAGAAATATTGATAATTTAGAAAAAACCAAACCCTAAAATTCCATATGGCGTAAGTATGTAATTTTCAAGATCTTCAAAAACGTTTGTGAATTAAAATGTCACTTATGTAGCACTATAACTTTATCAAGTTTCATTCAAATCAGAGGACCATATGTTGATCTTGATATTGTTGACGGATCTGTCTCTTGGTTCTGAAATTATTATTTTCCGAACGACTAGGTCTTGCTCAACCATGAGGACCAGTGTTTTTTGTGTCGATGTAGCAAAGGTTTGTATAATGATTCATTATTAGCAATAATATTAACCGCTACGAGAATTCATAAAGAGAAAAAGTAATGACGGGATCATGGAAAATATATTTGAAGGAGAATCAGTCATGTTTGTCGTGGAAAAAACCGTTCTTGCTGTTAACTTTAATTTTTTTCAACGTTGATGGTTAATCTTATCGCAAAAGTCTTTGAAAATTGTTTTGTTAGAGTTGCGTGTCAGTGAATTGCTTGTTTGGGAACATAGCCATACGCGTATATCAAATAGTAAGAACGTCTATTTGATACGATATGGACTAAGGTCCTAAAGAAATATTCCAATTCGTTAGAAAAGGCATTTTTAATAATATCCTAGTAACAAATCGCCTGGTAAAATTTGAACTTGTAATCAGTCGACAACATTTTGGGCTCATCACTTCATATTACTTTCTATTCCAAGTATTTACCCAATAGAATTTTCATAAAAATATGCAATCTTCGCATTAAAATAATATTAAAAATAGTTATTGTACATTTTCTACTCATCTGCTTCATCAGAAACAAACATGAATAATTTTAAGCCCTATAACTTGTTTCTGTCACTAAACGGTTCCACACGCCTCTTTGGACTTGTTAGTTACTGGGAAAAACACTGTCATTAAAAGGTGCACATGTGTCACCTACCCATCCAGCCGTATGAAGCACATACAAAATTAATCATTATTAACAAGCTATGCGGATATATCTGCCACAATATTTTTAGTATTAAAAAGTAAGTACCTTAATTATACTTACAAAAAACTCGTGATTAAAGCGTATACAACAGTGAAAAGCTAAATTTTGTATTCTTGAAAACTAACAATGTCACTAACTGGTGTCTTTACCTTATACATATCGGGATATAAGCTATCACTATTCAGAATCATCATTTTGAGAGTTAGAACTAGCCGTTGAAGAGACTGGAGAAGGTAGATTTTCTCGGCTAGGTGGACTAGGTGGCCTGAACGGTGTTCTTGGTGGTGGTATTATTCTATGAGGTCTATGTAATGCAACATAAGGTACTGGCATTCCATGCTGCTCTGGAAATTCTTGTATTCTTTGCATTCTTGATTGAATCGAAAATCCTGATTCTGTTGATAATTCTGGTGTTCTTAGCATATCTGACATACCATCAAATCCTGGTGTTCCCGGAAGTCCATTATATAAAGAATATCCTTGTGATAGTGATTCAGTTCTAGGTATAGATCTAGATACAGATTTAGATATAGATCTAGATCTAGATACATTAGTGATTCCTGATTTTAGAGAATGTGTATTTGATCCTCCTGGCGTTCTAGGCACTTCGGACGCTCCTGACTCTGAACTCAGTTCTGTAAGGAAACATTAGAAATGTGAAATTTTGGAATTATTAACCTGAAATAATGATTTAATTATACAAATTGTTAGAGGGAGAGACAAATAATAAAAAATATTACTACATATAAACATAAATGTATCTGGGTTTGTTATTTAATTACCATTTTGCAAAGAAATATATTCCCCAGAACAATCATATATCAATGTTTCTTAAAATTTTTGATATTACAATTCTCACCAATAGAATTGAAGAAAACCGCCAGGACAAAAAGCGCAGCCGAAACCATTAGCCTCATTTTCTCTAGGGAAAGAATTCTTTTAGAACATCCGGACGTGATAAATGAACGTTTTTCTTGAGAAAAGCTTCATTTATACATAGTTAAAGGCCATTTACATTTCGTCATTCGCTATCAAGTGTCACAGAGTTTATATATGAAAAAGATAATTTATTATTTGAGGTAATTTACATTTACTCTTAGGAGTCAGATAAGTTTTTATTCCCCTACACACCTACTTCCACACTCCCCAATGCGTTCCCCACTCTGTTTAATTGGTATAAATAATTGATAGTACTACGATCCTGAGCTAGTCACTAAAGTTGTTCAATGTTTATGATGGCATGTGAAATAAGAGATATGCTTGAGATATAAGAAATTGCGAAAAAAATTAAAATTAAAATTGAAATATTTTCATTTTAATTCGATTTTTTAACTCATTCATTTACTTGAATAGTAATAATTATAATATAATACAATACAATACAATACAATTCAATGCAATATAATATACAATACAATTCAATACAATATGCAGTACAATATACAATACAATGCAATGCAATTAAATACAATATGCAATAAAATACAATACAATGCCATGCAATGCAATACAATATGCAATACAATACAATATACAATAAAATTCAATACAATATGCAATACAATAAAATGCAACACAATATACAATAAAATACAGTACACTGCAATAAAATACATATTACAATACAATGCAATTCAATAAAATATACAATAAAATGCAATACATTACAATATAATGAAACAAAATATACAATACAATGCAATGCAATACAATGTACAATATTATACAATGCAATGCAATACAATGCACTACAATGCAATAAAATATGCAATACAATGCAATGCAATGCAATACAATGCAATGAAATGCAATACAATATACACTACGGTTACCCATCGAATTGTTCTGACTTAGATTTAAGCGTTATCTTTAGTTAGTAAGTTTATATGTATCAAAGGGGTTTTGCTCGTTCAACGATTTTAAATAAAATAAATAATACAATGCAATACAATACATTGCAACGCAATGCAAGTTAACATACAATACATTCCAATACAATGCAATGCAATACAATGCAATTAAATAAAATACAATACAATGCAATATAATACAATGCAGTAAAGTGAAGAGCAATGCAATGCAATACAATTTAATGAAAAGCAGTTCAGTGTAGTGCAATATAATACGCTTCAATACGATACAGTGCATTGTAGTGAAATACAATACAGTGCAATACAATACAGTGAAGTGCAATATAGTACAGTGCAATACAATACAGTGCAGAGCAATATTATGTAATTCAATACAATACAATGCAATGAAGTACAATACAGTGCAATAGAAGACAATGAAATACAATGCAATGTAATACTATTTAATTCAATGAAATACAATGCAATACAATACAATGCAATACATTGCAATGCAATACAATTCAATACAATGCAATGCAATATAATGCAATGCATTACAATGCAATATAATATACAATGCAATGCAATACAATATACAATAAAATGTAATACAATACAATATACAATACTGATTTAAATTTGACTTTGAAGTACGCGACTTTGTCGAACTTGTTCGTTCACGTAGATGGAGTGGCCACTATAACTGCTTGAGACTGAAGACCCTTCTATAGAGAAGAATCGGGGTAAAACTGTGACAACATGTGTATCGGTAAAACTGTCACAACATCTGTGAGTTGTCGGAATTGCTTAGTTTGTTTTAAGTTAAAACTGTAATAGCATGTTTTTACTTAATACGTGCTGGTTTCAATTTTCTCGGATGGAGAATATTTACGCCTAATGAGACTGTCGGTCATTTGATACTCGCGAGCCTTCCTATGAGACATGATTTCTAACGTCTGCCGCTGTCCGCGGTGATCGGCAATCGCATATCTCTACTATTTACCTTTAAGGAGTATGATCATTAATTGAACCATAGGTGATATCTCTAGTCAGACACTTTAGGTTACAGTGTGTCTGACCATGTATCGGTTCTTCCACTAAGTGGGTTACTCATTCAAATCAACTGAAGTATAAAGTTAAAAGATTCTTACTTAATATATAAAGCGTGTGTATTCATACTTTATGTAATTGTATTTAACTTGTTCTATTTTTAAATTACCTGAAATATAAATACACTCGTATCGATGAAAGTCATAATGATGATTATTCTTTAATGGTAGTATCGGCGATTACAGTTCCAAGGATCAAGCACCGGTATTCCCTGAGGTCTTATCCCTCTTTGGTAACACTGTATGTATCTTGTGGTTTCTATATCCTAATTTTAGTCTTACGTCAAAAAATATATAATTTTCAGGATGTAACAATCCTCCCTCCTCAGAATCATCACTGTCCGCGATGATTTTAATTTAGTTACAGTTTCTCTATTTCTTAACCTATTCTTGTATTTTTAACTTGGCTATAAATATACGCTGCGTTCTTCCTGCTGGATCTGCGTTGGTGTAGGTTCTTTGAAATGCGTTGGTTGAAACGCTTGTGTGTGTACGGTGCTATTCATGGGTGTCGCTTCTTATTTACTGCAGGCGGACGTATATTGCTTATCATGTTTCTGCTTGGTCTGGAGTCGGCGGCCATCATGATTATGGGCATTGCTGTACATATTATGTATATTAATCTCGGTTTCTTATTTTGAGCGGATAGTTTTCGTCAGGCGAGCGACCATGGTCTGATAACATCACACATGCACTGTGGGTTTGCTCTTGTCCTCTTCTCACCATTTTGTCGGCAGACGTGTGTTTCGCTACTGGTGTTCTCTGCTCACTGTAGATGGGGCCTGACATTTGCGATTGTGTTTCAGTCACTGCGGGCGCTTATGTCTAGCACACATAGAAAATGATATTAATGTTTTAGTTAGGTTATTGGTATTTATTATAACAATTCTGATGTCGGGTATCGGGGGAGAGGAGTCAGTTAATTCGCAGAAATTTTGAGTCTGCATCCATAATGTACAATGAAGTAGTTTCCATTTTGTACTCCCTGTACGCGTTCCGTCTGTTATCCAGGTGGAGCCTGCTTATTAAAAGATCCGTTTTAATGTGAGAAGCGGCTATCATGAAATGATGCATTCATCATACGAAGATCAATGTACAGCCCCCCTCTACATTGAATTAGAGATTCTTCTTTTCTGGTGGAAACAGCCTTAAGATATCCAATGAGTAGAATGACGCAGCATGCTGTCATGTTGATATCATGTCCTGTCTCCGTATATCCGTTTCTGCACTTTGACCGGAGATGCAATCAAAATATATAGAAACAGGCAATTATAGAGAAGTATTTCTGATGGACATTTTTTTCATTTTATTCTACCGTCCATTCTCCTTACTTTGTTCGTTCTCCTTGATGAAAACGTAGAGAGTGTTGTTTTTGTTGTTGACAATCCAGACAAAGGTGCAACTTTGGTAGTGTAGACAGCTGACCAAGAGGTTTCTGATTTGCAACTGACTGAATTTAGGGATTAGGAAAAATAGGGAAAATTCATCAATCTTGTCTGATAACATACATCATTTGGTACATTTCAGAATCTAAATAAATGCATATATTTTTGCTGTATAATTTCTCGGATGTTTTATATGGTTCATTATCAGACTTTTACGTTTGCTTGGTGCTCACTACTATACAAGTGTGCTATCGTGTATTGAAAGTTATTAAAAATGATAATATAAGGGCTAAAGTAATTATCTCGACTTGTAGTTATTATAATCTTTTAATTAAAATTGTAGATTTTGCTTTGAGAAAATTCAAAAGATAGAACTAGTATACTTGTCAGTACCAATTTTAGATGGAGTTTTTGCAGCATAGTTTCGTGTTGAACACCAAAATTCCATTAATTAATTTTTATTGTAGATACTAAACAATACGGATTAGATCCTTGCGTTCACTGTTAGAAAATCAGTATTATATTTAACACAAGTCTATATGAATTCATTTGCATATGGAATTTATTCGACAAATTACTACTCGCGAACTTTTATTCTTGAGATATATATTTGTCTTGACTCTGGTATTTTTGACTTTAATTACATTTTAAACAGTTTTCACCTGAGTCCCATTGTTCGATATTAAGAAACTATTTCTGCGAAGTAGTAATCCGTATTTAATCCAGACAGATGTCTTTTTTTAATTCAAAAAATCAAATTCCTTAAATGCATTAAAATGATTTTTCTCAGCATTCAAGAAATTAATTTTCTTGGCTTTGAAGGTTCATATTAATACATTTATTTGATTCAATTAACTTAATTCCTTTGCTGCTTTTGCGCTTTTGAAAGAGTTAATTTTTTTTAAATTGCACTTTCTAGCTTGAATTTTTAATTGAACAAATGTTCTCAATATTAAAAATAAAAATGCATACAATTTTTGACTGTTTCTTTGCCTTTATTTGAAAGGTGTAATGGAATAGATGGGTTCAAAATCATCAACTCAATTTCTAAATTTTTTTAAAATTAAAAGACAACCGTCTAGTCCAGAATCAAGGTAATATGTATATGTATAGAGAGTGATACATTGTTACCAATAATTGGTTCCTTAGGTGAGCGTTTGTGTTTCTCCTTCAGTACAAAGAAAGTTACATTAATATGATTGCTAAGGATGTTGGTGGTATATTTTTAGCCGTTGGGTTGTATTTATGTGTTCGAATCGCGTTCTGGCTGGTTTTAACAACCCTATCCTTAGATTCTCCCGTCGTTTCTTGTCATAACGAAGTGGTCCGACTCTACCGTACGTGGAGGCAACTCTTCAGTAATAGAGTTATCTAGTAATTTTGCTTCTAGAATTTTGATTTATTTACATGGAGTTGAAATGATGCACAGTAACTTACAGTCTAAATGACCGACGGACGTTTTTGTTTCAGGTGTTTTTTTCTGAAACACTTGTAGTTTTATTTTGTTCACTATTCTTTCGTGTAATTCTTCCAGAGTTTTAGGTTTATTTGTTTTCTTTTCATCCAGGGCTATGATTGAATATAATTTCTGATCGAATTCCGTTTCACTATCTAGTTCAAACACACTGGTGTCTTCTATAGTAAATTTTCGTTTTGATCGCGTATCTCTTATCCATTATCTCATCCTGCGCAAATTTTGCTTATTTATTCATAAAAGGAATGGGAATGTGTAACTGGATAATTTTTCCAAAATGAAATTTTAACTTTTTCTTGTTGGAGGTAATTACTTCCTAAAATTTCATCTATACTTAGAGGAAAATCTGGAACGACAACGTAAAAACTCACCATGAAATTTTCTATGGGCAGTTTTATTGTGCCTTAAGTTAAAATTGTAGTTTGAGCCTATTTCGATATGTCTATGGATTCATTTTATGTACTAGGATTTCTTGGTTTAAGGCATCTGATTTTATACCATTAATTTTGGCTCCGGTGTCAACTGGAAAAGATGCTTGGATTTTATTGAATCCAGGGGACGAAAATTCTACGGCTGGGAATTCTAAATTAACTTTTGCATCGGAATTTGTTCGTATTTGATCAGAAATTGTATTCTTATATGACACTTCTAGATCTCTGTGCTCATTTGACGCTCTTCCTTCAGCTCGCTCATCGCGACGTCTATTCGCAGAGCGGGGTGTGAGTTTAAATGCGAGAAGTCTGTAAAGGCCTGAGGATTAATCTCATTTCTCTGATAGTAGGTATTGTGATATCCTGTATTTTGTAACGGATTCGTTGAAAAATAGGGATTGCGTGTGTACGGATACTCGGGTGTTGAAAAGTCATTTGATGATAAATAAGGACTGTCCTCAGTTACACCGTTTTGAAATTCAGATATATGAGAACGTCTGTGATATGGATTTTTGGTTGCATCGGGAGTTGTCATAAAACTGACATAGGGGCTAGGATTACGATTCCGTGACCATGATTAATGATGTTCATGTTGTCCTGAATATAGTGACTTGTTTTGACTAGTATAATTTGAACCTCCCGGCGAATGAGGATGTTTCATTATACCCGAGTGATATGGTTTCTGATCCCAATTTCGGTATGAATCAGGAGCTCTTGTGAATCGCGCTTGTGGACTGAGATTACGGTCCCTTGAATCTGAGTAGCTAGGTTGATAATACGTGGGTTCATGATAGTAACTTGTTGAGTAGTGAGGGGTCTCTTGCTTCTACTAACCCTGAGATGCTGTCTGGGAAACCGCGTTTGAATTATTTAAGGGCAGTCCTTCAATGGGAGTAATGGCGGTTCGACATTCGGATATTTGTCTTCAAGGGCCGCTTGGGCTCCTGACTTTAGAAGAGTTATCCTATCAAAAAATGCACTCACGTTTTCTTCGCGATTCATCCTGATGGTCGAAATCTCATGCAAATACCACGCATAGGTTTTACGAAGAGCGAAGCGCTGTTTTAAATTTTTTATTAAATCATTCACGGATGTAAAATTTTTCCCATGAATAGAGTATCTTGCAGTACCTTTTAATCGAGCTATAACTGCCTTCAGGTATTGATTTTTACAATTAGCTGGCACGGATGATTTACCATTTATAAAGTCTTGAATGAAGGCTCTTACAGGCATATTTTTTCCGTCGTAACTGGGGATATTTACAACTCCTTGCTGTACAGCAAAACATTTTGCCATGGATAACATCATGGCCTCGCTAAGTGTACGGCTGACATCGCCAAAGAAATTAGTTTCATTTGAGTCGTTAGGCATATTGTAAAAGTTTGTCTATTTTCAAATGCAAGTGAGTGTCTATGAATAGAGATAGTTGGAAATATTCAGAATATTCTATTCATAGAATAATTATAGAAAAGGAATTTTCGTTTCATAGATTGAATCTATGCTTGAATTACTTTAAATGAAATAATGTTTGTTGCAAAACGAATGCATTGTCTGACTATATTCGCGTAGGTTACTGTCCGCGAGTGGCCTTCTTCATTTAGTAGAAAAAGGCGGCAATGGCTAGACGGTCTCACTTCTAGCGACACTAACGTACAAGGCTTGACTATAATCACGCTTGGTTACTGACTGACAGTTGCGTTCAGCGTTCAGTAGAAAAAGCGGCGGTGGTTAGACTGCTGCAACTAATGCTATCACATGACCACAAAAGTTAGAATAATTTCATATATTTGTTTTCTCGAGGGGTTATTATGATATAGATTCCCCTATATGCTTTTTGTAACAGATATAGGAAACTATATTAATCACTATAATGCATTACTCGGAAACGCGTACCTATCACTTCGCAACCGACTGCTTTCGTTGAGTAGAAAGAGGCAGTATAGGTTAGACACACTTGATTCGTTTAATAACGAATGGGAAGATGTTGAGTGTGTCTATTAATTGAAGCTTTTGATTTTAACTTTCTTTTGTCCTTAAAATTGAATAAATTTGAAAATAATAATTCTGTTGTAGGATTTCCATCCACGAGTGTTTAGTTCGTGAAGGAGAGATTCTTACAATGAAATTAGTCTTTTTTTTTCTAGACTCTTATGAATCTGAATGATAAAGATAATTCAAAGATGTGGCGCATTGTAGCTTGTTTTTATGCCAAGATTGAATTTGGGCATCTGTTGAGACCAAATGAAATTATTTATATCAACAAAAGGTTTTCATTTTCTGAATTAATTAGTTTATACCATATTTCTTGAATTTTCTCACTGTTGTGGTTTATTCGAGTTTAAATAATGAATTTCCGATAAATACTTATCTGAAAATTACTCTCAAGTTAAATTTTGTTGATAAAAACACTGAATTTAAACGGAAGTGACTATCCCACCGCTCCCACCAAATCAGCTGTCACGTACAGAGCAAATAGGCAAGGTTAGTATGGAAATTTGGAAAGAGAGGGACCAGGATGCTGATTATGTCAGGGTGGTAAGGCCTGACAATTTCTTTTGTTTGTGGGTACGTTGTCACTTGTCAGCTCTATGTGAGCTGTGTCAATATACAGTGTTCAAAAATATAAAGGATGGTCAGGTGAACAATAAATTTATTATAAAATAACAGAATCGATAAATAGTTAAAAATATTAACTTACATATACTTTTCTTTTTAAGAAAAAGGCGAGAGAGAGAAAGAGAGAGAGAGTTGCGTTGTCGATTGTATTTCCCTTGTTGTAGTGGGGCAGCGACGAAACCCTACCGGACGGTTGTTTAGTAAACTCAATGCAACGATGCAACAATGTACAATTCACGATTATTAGTGCGATACAAGGCCCTAAACAGCTGCGCAATCCACTCTTGAGTTCTTATCACGAATGTTAACACAGCGGACTTAATTCAAGAAAAACTCAATTAAGGTCGACTGAAAGTCTCAGCCGACGGGACTTAGTACTCGACTCGAACACGGTAACTGAAATAAATTTGAATTGAAGTACGCGACTTTGTCGAACTTGTTCGTTCACGTAGATGAAGTGGACAGTATAACTGCTTGAGACTGAAGACCCTTCTACAGAGAAGAATCGGGATTTATATAGTTCTACGTCCGCACTTGTGAACACGTGCCGTGTATTGGTGAAACTGTCACAACATGTGCATCGGTAAAACTGCCACAACATCTTTGAGTTGTCGAAATGGCTTAGTTTGTTTTAAGTTAAAACTGTAATAGCATGTTTTTACTTAATACGTGCTGGTTTCAATTTTCTCGGATGGAGAATATTTACGCCTGAGACTGTCGGTCATTTGATACTCGCGAACCTTCCTATGAGACATGAACGTCTGCCGCTGTCCGCGGTGATCGGCAATCGCATATCTCTACTCTTAACCTTTAAGGAGTATGATCATTAATTGAGCCATAGGTGATACCTCTAGTCAGACACTTTAGGTTACAGTGTGTCTGACCATGTATCGGTTCTTTCACTAAGTGGGTTACTCATTAAAATGAACTGAAGTATAAAGTTAAAAGATTCTTACTTAATATATAAAGCGTGTGTATTCATACTTCATGTAATTGTATTTAACTTGTTCTATTTTTAAATGACCTAAAATTTAAATACACTCGTATCGATGATAGTTATAATTATGGTTATTCTTTAAAGATAGTAACGGCGATTACAGTTCCAATGCTCAAGCATCGGTATTCTCTAAGGTCTTATTTCTCTTTGGTAACACTGTATGTATCTCGTGGTTTCTATATTACCGACCGTAGTACAGGTACCATGGTTACGTTCAAACTCAGAGAGAACCGTTATTGCGCGCGGGTATTATTGGTGTTACTACCAGGTTCCGCGTGGGATAAGGTAAGTTTACGCCTAATTTTAGTCTTACGTCAAAAAATGTATAATTTTGCGGATATAACATAGATTGCAATACAATATACAATGCAATGCAATACATTAAAATATACAATACAATACAATATTCAATACAATGCAATATACATTACAATGTAATAAAATATACAATACTGCACAATAAATACAATATACAATACAATATACAATACGATGAAATGCAATACAATATAGAATACAATACAATTTAATACAATGTAGTACAATATGCAATAGAATAAAATGTAATAAAATATAAAATACATTACAATGCAATACAATGCAATGAAATACAATATATAATACACAATACAATGCAATGCAATTCAATTCAATACAATATACAATAAAATGCAATACATCATGCAATACAATGCAACACAATACAATGAAATGCAAAGTAATGCAATACAATATATAATAGAATACAATGCAATACAATATAAAATACAATAAAATGCAATACAATTCAACACAATATACAATACAATGCAATACAATACAATGCAATTCAATGCAATGCAATTAAATTCAATAAAATAAACCTATAAACGTTTCCAGATGACCTTGGGCGTAATAGCCCTCCTCTATTTGGTTTTGTCATCTTTGGCGTAGCAAACTTCCTATCCAGCTTACTAGCTGGTTTGGCACGCCACTCCTAAAAACCTATCGACATATGACTTTTGGAGCATTATTGCTTAAGGCACACTATATTTAAGACTGTACCCACAAAAAATCACTTTCTTTCCAACTTCTGCTCCAAATTTTCTACTACAGCATGGAGTGCCAATCCTTCCGAAAAGCCTTCCTGGAAAGCATGTTGCTCCTTTTAAAATGCAGAGGATTGGAGCATCTAATTTCTGATATATCTCTCGACCAGCCTCTCCAACGTCTCAAGGATAAAAGACATAAGCTGATCGGTCGAAAATCTTTTGCAGAAGTGTAACCCTCCTTCCTATTTTTAGGAATGAAGGCCACTCTACTATCCTTCCATGCTGACGGAACGTGTTTTAGAGGAATGCTTGCCCTCAATAACTTCGTCAGTGGAGGGACGACAAAATCCAGGCCTTTTCGTAAAAACTGGCAACTTAATTAATAAAAAAATCCTACAACTTATTTCACCTTTTTGCTGTCTAAGATCTTGACGGCAAAATTACAATTGACCCTCTCCGACTTCCCAGTCTTCCTCCTCTCGGCCGGTACATCATCTATGAAAACCCGGAAAATGAACTTTCATCAGGTGCTTCAGTGTTGCTTCTTGATCTTCTAACTATTTCTCTGACTACATCATACAATGTAGTAAGAGCCCTTCGTAGAAAATTTCTCGTTTCTCAAATTTTTTATCTTTGAAACCGCCGGTTTTCCCAGGTTTAGCTGAAATAAGATATATTTATGGTTCGAGAGTGACTCCTCATCATAGGCTCTCCAGTTCACTAGACTGCCCTCAGCACCTCTGACTATAGAGTTAGATCGAGAACCTCATTCCTATTTTTATCCTTAAATGTGGTAAGTATTACCTCAATTTAGAATCTTCATCTCAGTGCCATCACCATCTCAGTTAAATCTCTTCCTCTGGCGTTGATATTTGCGCTCCCCCACATGAGAGTTCGCATCACAATACAAGAGCAGAGGAATCCTGCTTTCCTGGCAGCATCGTCTGGGATATAAGCAGAGGCAATAAACTCATCTATTCTTTCTCTGCTTCTGCCCCTAAGCCTCGCTTTGTCTGCACCATTGACATGCGTCTGGCTAGACCGCCGAGGCGCCTTTGCTGTGGTGCAAATTATTTTGCATCATGGAGAGTCCCGTGTCAGCCATTGAAAGGCTGATTCGGGGCATCTCAAAAAGCTTCTGGTCCCACTACGGATTAGAGAAGACCAACTACCATAATCCAGCCTGTCCCCTTCAGCTTGGATCCCTGCCTGCCGGAATACACCTTCCACAAATCAGTTTTCTGGATCGAGTTCTGGAAATTAAGGCGCCATAGAATGGTCGTCTGATTTTCGGGGGTATCGGGAACCAGTACAACCGCTCTGCGGTACGTCTGCAAATATTCGGTCCACTTGACTTTCAGGTTTAGTCCATCCTTGAGTCTAAACGTTGCAGTCTTCTACACTATCCAGTCTCTCGACCAGATGTATGTGGCCTCAATTACGATAGTTCCCAAAATGTTAAAGATGTCGTTGAATCTGGGGGCGCACCCATCACAAGGTAACGCATCAATCTCTTTAGAGATTTTCTTCCTCAACCTGTCCAGATCCTCGAGATATAGACAGGTTTTAAAATAACCCGACGCGACGACAACTCTCATTAGTGCGTTGTTCGCCATCTGCGCGAAAATGAGACCCTGTGTATGCAGGGCGTTCTGCCATTTCAACTCCCTGCAGGGGGACTTTCTCGGGAGCCCTTTTTTCTCTTGCCCATAGAATGGGCCTCTTTCTCACGGAGATTTTTGGTAGCTGAGCTTCTATCTTGCTGACAGGATTGTCGCCATCTTTAGCATTTCGAATCGTTTTCTAAAATCTTTTACCTCATTTTCCCATTTCTCATCTCTGATCCTCAGGTCCTCCCTCATATTTTGCATCTGCTCCATAACCTCCCTTACGTCTTCCTTGAACCCCCTGATCTGAAATATCAACTATCGCGTCACGTGGGACCGCTCCATACAGCAGTACAACCCTCACATAGAATATTCCAGGTATAACCGTCGCATCTCCCTTATAAGGTCTCTATTACTATCTTTCTTTTTATTCTCCTTGACTATGATGCTTTTATCAGTTGGCGCGAAAAACTCGATAATAAACATGGTCCGTTTCTCGAAGTCAAGGAGAACTATGTCAGGCCACGAGTGCGCAACAGAAACAATGGTCAGAATATGAAGTTCCAGTATATGCGGCACTTTTCATACTCGCCGTAAGAGTAATAAAGGTGGTAATAAGACCCTCTTCTTCTGTCCGAAAGTAATCCAAAAACCTAGAAGTGATATTTTCACCGAAGTTGAGTGTAATGCTTATTGGATTCATCATATCTTTTTCATTTGCTTCTTATTCCATATGCTTTTTATTTAACAATACCTAGTAAGAAACGATTTGAAATTTAATTTCATAGAAAACCGTAGCAAGTCAACGGATTGGAAACAGAACCTAGTAAGTCTATTACACTTACTAGGTTTTGAGTTTGAAACACAACCTTACTAACTTTTTCGCTGTAAGCGTAATTGTTTTAAAGAGCTACTAAGTTTGAAAAAGGATTTATTAGGTTTTTAGTTTACTGCGGTCACGTGCTTACAAGAAACGAAAACAAGCAATTAAGGTCTAGTTTGATTTCGATTGTCAAAAATCTGAAGAAAATTGTTTCCCTGTATGAATGGCTAATCTCACCTTATATTCAATCTTATGACTTATATAAATAAAAATGTAAAACATTAATTTTATAAATAATTCTGTTTAGAAAATGTTTCTCTTAAGAAAACCACGTCTGTATTTATAGGGGGTGGGGGGTTTGAAAAATAGCTACGATAGATTACGTGGGGGAGGGGACTCATAATTGACCAAAATCTGGCTACGTGGTATATAGACTGCCCCTATGCAGTATATTCACATAAGTGATTAGCCTGTAATTCTTCGGGTCAGCTAAGTTTCCCATCCTTGACAGGAGAACTGTGCCCGTTTCTACCAAATAACCTGAAATAGGCTCCTCCGATTTCAGATATGAAGGGAAAATGCGGACTAGATGCTAGTGGGTTGAAGGAAACTTCTTCCACCACAAGGCAAGACTTTTCTTAATACTTTTTTCATCTCCTCGGTAGTGATGCGTGGTCATCCTTTTTCAGGCGTTTTCTTGATCTTTTAAACATTTTGTTATACGCGACTCGCATAGGGCGAGATTCCTTTTCGCATACGACGTTTATCCATTCGGTGGACAACCATTCTAGATGTAAGAGTATTCGACTCTAAAAAAGTGAGAGAGAAAGAAGAGAGAGAGAGCGAAACACCATTTCCCGCCATTCAAACTCAAGCGCGCGCATCTTCCACCACTCGATCCTTTCCCACTCTTGTGCGGCACGGCAGGTTTAAGGGCATGTGACATTCGAATGCACCGACCAAGCCAGTCCCAAGATCGAAATTAGTTCCCATATTTAAAAATTAAAGTTAAAAAAAAGCAGAAAATTTTTGGGGAATTATAAATCAACGTAAATGAAAGGTGTATAGCGAAGCGTGGAGTCGGGAAAGAAGTTTTTTTTTTAAATAATAATTGTTGGTAAATATGTTCTATTTTACCAGTAAATATTGCCGTGTCGGCAACTAGATTTTTTTTATTCAATTCAAAGTGATCGTAACCTAAAATCTCCAGCAGATATAAATGAGACAGCTGTTTGAATTGAGTCCTGCAGTGGGATTACCATGGAGAATAGACATAAGGAGACCAAACTAGTCGAACTAAAGATGAGCACTTTTCTGTTGCCAGAAGTTTGAGA
>JAAAKG020016276.1:0-20620 GCA_010014905.2 Druon quercuslanigerum
GGTCGGACAAGTGTATACACACTGTCTTTATACGCATACAGATTGCGAATAACTACATTTAATTATTCTCACATTTTTGTAATTCCTCACATTCCAAACACAAAGGTTTTTCACGGTCATTAAAATAACATTTTTAAATTTAAATTTCCTCTTAAATTAAAAAAGCAACAATAACTGTATATTTTAAAGAACTACATCACTTCTAAGGAATTCTAAATGCTAAAAAAGAAAAATTAAACTAATTTTTTGTTTTGTTTGCTGGTTTGAAATGAATTTTTTTTTATCGAAATGAATGTAGATTTGTGCGCTGTAAACTGAATGGTTTTCAAAAGTTAGAAGTGAAATGATAAAAAAATTTTTGAAATCAAACTTATTCAGAGTGTCACAATATCCAGCACTACGAAATTTGTGATATTTTGTGTAATTTGATAGATTATGACTATTAAAAATTTGTTAAATGTAAACACTTGTAATTTATCATAGCAAAAATTATTTTTGAACTTGAATTTTAAAAGCTGTGTGCATAAACATGGTGCTAGCGTAATGACTGAGCACCAGATCTGTCTGACGCGCGGATTCTTTAAAATTAATTAAGGGTGTGACAGTCGTGATTCACACATGGAACACTTCATAAGCCTTTGGGATTGGTTCTCTAGAGATTACTGGACATTTTGCGATTTCTTCTGTGGACAATCCTTCAACCGCACCGCTATTCATGTTTATTTTCACCCGCTCTAAAATCCCAAACAAAGGTGTAAATATTGGACGAATAATCGTGTGAGTATTAAATTTTTGCACTAATGCACAGATGTCGCCATTGGAGGTTGATAATACAATTTGTTCTCCGTTTGGCATGGGAATAAGGGCACGAGTTCTTGTTCTCAATCCAATTGGTGTATCTGGAGGAAAAAAGTATCTCCGAAGTTCCAGTATTTGGTCCGGATAGTTGTGGGGACTAAGTCGAACAAATTTAAGATGTTCCAATCTATATCCAAGTATCCAGGGAAAAGTTTCCCTCAGAGTAGGAGACCTCGACCTGTCACGAAGAGGTGATTTGGCAGGTGGTGACCTGGCAGAAGAATGAGGTGTTGTAAGAGAGTGAGTCGTGTCTGGACAATGGCTGCTAGGAGAAGAAGAAGAAGGTCCACAGCGATGAACACCAGGATTAGGCTCAACTTCAGGCAAACCCTCGGTCTGTGAACTTAATCCTGAAACAAGAAATACAGGATTACATTTTTGTTTTAAGTACAAATACAACAGTCTGTGGGCACATAAAGATTTGTGAATGATTTTGTAATTGTGGCGCCCTATTCCAATAATGCCTGTAATTTCATCTCGTTTAACGGCTTAAGAAAATATTTTTGATGAAAATAACTATATTTAAATTTGTATATTTTTTCTTGATACTGCTAAAAACTTTTTAAAAACTTCGAAATTTTTGCCTAAATCTTCAAAAATCTTTCATTAGTGCAAAATTAAGAAATTTTTATTTTTTTTATTTTCAAGATTTTATGTCGACATATTTTGAAAGTAAAATCTTAGACATGTTTTGATTCCCCAGATATCTTATTGATGATAATTATTAGTTATTACAAAGGTATTACAAAAATAAGGCTTTGTGCCATGCATTCGATCCATTGTGACGAAGTGAAGGTAGCTCATGGTTGAAGTGAAAATACATACTAGCTCACATTGACTGTCAACATTTTTTTAAAGTATTAGGCAGCAGAAAAATAAAATTCAAATGCAACAAACAACATAAATTAAATCTTATGTCGTCCAAACTGGATAGAAGCTTCTAATGTGTCCCCTAAGGGTTTACATTTTTCTTGCACTTTCTTCCCTATTCCTTAAAACACCTCCCACACACTTACTTTATGGTGGGAGGGGTATCTACAGTTTAAGGTGGGTTCCGGACCACCAAGAGTAACAGCCTGACGTACTTAGAGAACCTTTCTCTCTAGAGGTACCGGTCCCACGACTCTCCGGAGATGAACAACTCCTTTGCTAGGCTAGTGATCACCGCAAGGGCCACCGAGGCTCTTCCACAGTGCGAAACAGGAATCGAACCCACAAGCCGACAGAGTGGGTCCCACGATCATCGTCCCACTCTATGTCTTCCAAACTGCATTATAACATTTTTTGATTGAAAGCGTACGTTTAAAGATGGAAAATAAAGTATATGGAATAATTCAAAATCACGCATTGTAAACTGATTGATTTCATAACTGAAAAATTTAACAAGTGAATTTCACATACAGAATTTTAAATGAAAAAGCCTAAACGCAGAGTAAAAAAGACCGACCGCAAAAGTCAGATGAGAGTGACGCGTGCGTTTTTTTTAAATTGATTTTATATTGATTTAGATTGATTCAAATTGTAATGTACATACGTAATACTGCATAATTTTTTGCTACTGGTTCGTGATACGATATTGGACAATCCTCGATCTCTTCCGCGGTCAGTTCCTCAACCGCCCCGCTATTCATGTTTATTTTTGCCCGTTTTAAAACCTTTAAAACAGGTGTAAATATTCCACGAAGAATCGTTCTTCTGCATGTTGATTTTTGTAATATCGCATAAATGTTGCCATCGCAGGTTGATAATACAATTTGTTCTCCGTTTGGCATGGGCTGAATGGCACGACCACTTGTTCTCAATTTAATTGGTTTATCTGGAGGAAAAACGTATCTTCGGAGTTCGAAAGTCCTATGCGATTTCTTGTGGGAAGTAATTCGAATAAATGGAAGGTCTTCTAAACTGTATCCAAGTATGCTGGGAAAAATTTGCCTGAGAGTAGGAGACTTCGACCTGTCACGAAGAGGTGGATTAGGACCATCATCAGAGTAACGCTTGGACTGCGAACTTATTTCTGGAACAAGAAATATAGGATTGCATTTTTGTTTCAAATACCTACACAAGTGTATGTTGTTACATGACGAGTTGTAAATAAGGTTGTATTTTTTATGCCTAATTTCATAAATGTTTTTAATTTTGTCTCGTCCAAATCCTTTTGACCATGGAAACTTTTAAAACAAATTATATATTTTTAAATTATATATTCCATAGAATATTAAACTCTAATCTTTTCTAACAAAAAAGTTGTAGCTTTTTCTGTTTTTGCAGTTTTTGCAGATCACATACCAATAGAAAACGTTCTTTTTGCCACGAAACTGTGAAAACAATTTACAGCTATAGACGTTTCGTACCCGAAGTCCGAAGGAAACAATAAAAAACAACTCATAGATTTTATTCTTTACAACAAACTTTCTTCATCTGAAATTTTTTATAATGACAGCTGCACGTTATATCTGAATATTTGGAGACCTTAAAATTATTGGAAGTTGCATCCAAATAGGTTAAAAATTAAACTGTACAGACATTCTTGACTAAAAAGAGTGATTTTTATCACACTGCGAAACGCGTCAAGATTCTACATACGTGCAAATAATCGATTCGCGTTTGAAGAAAAAATATTTATATTTTATTCACTCTAACAATCGTAGTATATCATACAGATTTCCGTAAATTTCATTAAACGATTTCTGTATGCTGGCTTTCCTGCGGGAAAGTGATGAATAAAACAGTTATTATTGAGTGAAACTTTGTTACATCGAGATTGGCTGCTGTAACATTAGAATAATTACGTTTAAATTTGATAAGATTGTGCTTCAATTGGTTTTCTGAACTTCATTGCACATGCTATTCAGTGTTTTGATCAATTGGTTTTACGCTTAACAGAATCAAATTGCACTGATCAAATTCCCTTCAAATATACCAGTCGTAATGCGTATTGCTCTAGTTATCCTTCGCTGTACCCAAAACCATCATCGGATGACTTAGAAAGTCAATGATGCCTGGGCACATTTTGTAATTTTTTAACACTTGAAGCAAATAGTAATGTGGCACGGAAATAAACGTTTGCATTTGGTCAATGTAGACCATGTTTAAGTTTTTTTATGTTTACGAGCGTAAGTCATGGAAACAGCGTCTATAGTAACTGGATATTTACCGTATCGCGAGTTTATCCAACATTCTTACCAACACGAGAAATATTTGATGGGATTATAAACTCCTAACGGAAGAGACTTGATGTTTTTACTGTTAAAGTGCCCTTCCTGTTAATTCTCTTTGTCTATGATATTTTTGTCACATGGTACCAGAACTTCGATAATGGACATGGTTCGTTTATCGAAGTCGAGGACAACTGTTTCAGGCCTCGACTGTGCAATAGAAAGAATAGTCGTGAAGATGAAGTTCAAGTATAAGCCGCACATCTTATTTTCGACAATTCATTATATTTAACTAGCAGCGTGTAGCGAAGCGGTTATAAGGCGAATGCCTTAAGAGTTACAGAGGTGATAAGAAAGAACTTTTAGTGCTTGACATGCTCCGCAGCTATCACAGGAATGGCTTTCTCAAATTGTGGAGAAAGTTTGTCATTCATACTCTTGTTAAAGTGCTGTCAGCAGAACTTTTTCTCCTATGCTTTCTCAATCCGTGTCTTCAGGAGGGATTATCTGAGATGGGTAAGATTTAATGAATTTTTCTCACCCCTAATATTGAAATCAAAGCAAAGCTTTTCACCAGGCTCTTCCGCTGCTTTGTTTAAAAACTTTCCCTTACCCACTTCTTTGTGTTTCCTGGCCATTTTTAAAAGAGAGTTTTGTTCTTCTATGATTACACTATCCTTTATATATATCACTAACTGTGTGCAGCTCTGCAGCACGCCCTAATATGTATAGATCTCTCCTGCGACAAGGTGCTATCAAGTTATCCTTGTTTTAAATAAACTCTGGAGAATTTGTCTACTGGCGAAGTGCGAGGCTTGTTTTGGCTGCGTCAGAGTAGGCGCTTTAGTTAGACAGCCCCTTATCCGGAATTCTTCAGCATGGTTTCGCAGACGTTGATACAAAAAAATCTCCGTGTTTTTCGCGTCCTGTTGTTTCAAACTGCACTTACAACTATATTTAATGTTGTGTTTGTTGATACAACAAAAAGCTAGGGAACGAGGTTCGCCTATTCTTGAAGAGCTCCGCATGCAAGGACTATGCTATGTGCTCTAAAAGGTCGTTTGGTATCCCACAACCAACGTTCGCGATACCTCACCCTGGTGCTATTTAGCTTTCGGCTCAATTGGGTCGCTTCTGCTTGGCGGTTACTGCCTTCGGGATTACCCATGGAAAATTATCCGTGACTGCTTATCAATTATTTTAACCATATTCGATATATGTTTAAATATTTTGGACTTTAGTGACCGAAAAATTTCGAAACGGACCATTAACTAAGCTATTGAGTAACAAGCTAACGGACTTCATAGTCATCGGAATATCTAGCTCTTGATTTGAATATTTGTATTCACCTAATGCGGCCTTGTAACCGCCGGAGTTTTTAAAAGCGTTATACACTGTCGGTACGCTTTGGCTGGAACGTTTTATGTATGTATCACACTTTATCAGATAATAAAATTGATAGTTGTTCACTCTTATTATGTACAATTCTCGCACCTTCAATGAATATTCGGTTATGTTTAACGAAAAAATTATTCACAACGAAAATATTTGTTCTACGCTTACCTTGGGCTGATACTGCTTATTCTGATATTGCAACATAATGAAAAAATTTTATTTTTCATGATCTATTTAATATTTGCTGCTTATTTTGCACAAGTTTTTATTCTGAGCTGACATATACAGCCTATCATTTCAATAAATTTATATTATTACAATTCATAACATTTATTTGTATTGAAACATACGTATTCTTGTCAGCTTCCCAGCTTGAAGTGGCTCAAACAAAAATTGCAGATATAATTTAGGTGACAAGTTTTATCAATCAAAATTTAATTATAGCTTGGATCGTTTTTGCAAAAAGTTTATTTTTGTTCATTTTGAATGTATTCTTATAAGAAGAGTTGATTACAAATTTGTGGATATTTTTTAAATGCGAAATGTTTATCGGTTCATTTTTTGCTGCATCTTGCGTAGTTTTACGGCCAAATGGAATTTTTGATTTTTTAATCATTTTTATCCTGTAAAAACTTCAATTTTGAATTTTTCAACAAAATTCAAAAAGTCGCTATGATATTCTTGTAGGGCTTTTAAAAAGTAACATTTTCGTTTCTTTCATAGCGTGCGTTATTTAAATCAAAATGTTCATTTTGTTTTTTTTTTTTAAATTTTGTAAGTGCTATAACTATGGTAATTCTTTGTATGCAAAAAAGCCATTAGGAGAAAATGTTACATCGCAAAAATTCTGATTCGTCTAATACTTAAAAAAATAATTTACCTAAATTATATATAAACATATATTATATTATTATATTTACCAATAGAATTTAGAATAATGGCGACACATAAGGGCAAAATAGAGACAATCCTCATTTTTTCAATGTAATGTAACAATCCAAATATAAAATATTTTACTGTTTCATTAGCTTCAACAATCTTAGCTTTAGTCGTTATCTTTTATTTTCAAGGCGTTAACTTTGTCCTTCTGAGATATTTACAGTCGATCCTATCAATGTTTAATCACATTGTGTAATTAATATTATATACAGCACATTTTAAGATTTGGAATGTTTGAGTTTCGAATATCAGGAACGATTCGTTACGATTCTAATACTTTAAAGGAATTTAAAAATATTTCTATGTGATTAAAGAACTTTCGAAAAGATTTTCATAGATTTAAATTGATTTTAAAAGATCTAATGAAAATTTTTTTTAATCACATCAAAATATTTATTGACTTTGTGTCAAGTAACAGGTTCCGGAAGCAAAGAAATTTCTGTTCAGTCAAAGAAATGTATTTGTTTTAAAGAAATTGTTTTTTGTTTAAATAGAATTTTGCTCCTATTAAGAGTAGTTTTACTCTTTTTGAAGTATATGGTTAAATAAAACAAAATTATCTTTAAAAAAGGGTTTCTTTAATTAATGGCGAATATTTTTCTAATTGTCGAAATAATTTAAGCAACATTTTCAGACATGGAAACAAACATTGTCTTCTAGAAAATTCTTAATAATTAGGTTCTGAAGAAGACTAAATCCTTTTAGAAATCTGATATACACATATAATAAAATTATTTTGTTGTCAGGTCTTAAGAGATTTCAATCTGAATTTTTAATTATAACATACGAAAGCGTCCCATCCCTATACTAAGTCCATTTATGCTTTTGATGATGGTGAGGAAATGATAATGAAACTTTTTGGGCGTATGCGTTGATGAGCACGAGTCCAATTTATTACATCATTCTCTGGAACAGTGTAACCAAGTTTTGTACGCCCGCTCATAAATGTTTACCAGACCTTCTGACTTCCACGTACCAACTTTGATGCCGATATGTTAAAAAAAGATTAATTATCGCTGTATGTTGTAACTTTAAGATTTTTTATTTTTTTGAAATTATATTTTTGTATACATCTTGATCTATTGTCCAACTAATGGTGAAAAACACTTTTTTAAAGGTAATTTTCTGGAATTATATTATATATAAGGAGGCGGCTAGAAATATTAAATTATGACATACTTGCGATGATAAAGTACTGCAGAAGGATGACAAGGACATTAAACATTAAATTTCTGGCCGAATTGTTCGATATGGAGACTTTATTCATAAAAATAGTGTTGACAGCAGACACAGTATGTAAAAGTCGCCATGGTCCTTAAAGTTAGCAGGAGCATTGAGAAAATAACAACCTAAAGTTTCGGTTTGGGAATTTCCGAAGGTGATTGTTACGGTGACAACTTTTCGCTTAATCGCTCAAATAAATTATTTTCCATTTAACTACAGAAATCTTTGCATGTCAATGATTAATTAGCAATCTTGGGACAATGGCCACGTACATATTTATTGAAAGTGCGGCATCGGTACATGCGCTATTCATGATTTGCTTGAATAAGATTACTTTATCGACTGAGCGCCGTAGCACAATTAGCACATCGCTCAAACGGTGATAAGGTACTTTTCCGGATGAGTGTTCGCGTAAGTGCTCCCAATCTTGGTAACTTTCTGAACTGCGCTGGCGTCTCGCCGTCAACCCGATGGGGTTGAAATTAAAATGCTCTCTAGAATTATATTTTATTTTTTTTCAATAATATATAAGATAGTTACTGATTTGATTTATGAACTTGAATTACTTTTAATTAAAAATCACTCTTTTGAATTACGTTGTTATTTTCTCAACGCACCTACTAACTTTATGCACCATGGCGACTTTGAAATACTGTGTCTGTTGTGAAAATTATTTTCACGAATGAAGTGTCCTTATTGAAAAATTTAGTCAGAAATCTACTGGTTCATGTCCTCTATCATCTTTGTAAAGTAGTTCGTAGGCGTAAGTAAGTCATAATTCAATATTTATAGCCGCCTATTTATATATAAAGTCAGCATGTGACACTTCGCTTTTACATTTCCCTCATCCAGAATTATCTCAGGTATAATTTACCCGCTTATTAATTACCCTGCCCGACATTACCCTTACCCTAGCTGACTTTATCCTTACACTAGCTGACATTACTCCAAGTTAATGAATACCTGCAAAAGTATTTACCCTTAGTTTTTTCTGTGGGCATGATACGGATAAGAGCGCCTCTGTTGAAGATCAGCTGTACTAAAAGAGGTCCTAAGCTAAGGTACCGGACGCGCACCTTTGTTATACTTTATGTGATGCATATTAAGCAGGCGCGGATCGACAATGTTGGCGAAACAGCGAGCGCCCCACACTTACTAAGATTTCCTGACTTTGTGTAAAATAGTATACTATATATGTATAAAAACAACGTGTCTGTGCAATTTTGTGATCCTCTCCCCCTGGACACTTCTCGGAATTCCCGCGTAATGATGATTTTTTTGTTTTACTTCTTACAAGCTCGATCTAGTCATTTAAAAGCCAATTAGGTGTGCAACAACAATGTATGCCAGGGAAAGGGCCTCACTTATTTTGAAGGCACAGCAGAAGTTACCCGATACGGACTGTCTAATGTCCTTCACATGGCCCTTCTCTTTCCGAGCGTGACGAAACACCATCAGGGCCTGATAGGATTTCCGTCTCTGGGCCTTAAATGAAATAAGGCAACCTCATCAGCACCTGCGCACGCAACACGTCTACCACATTGCTCCGACAAAACTTAGCTTTTTAAATATCTTAGATAATAACTGTTAATATCATACGTTTTATACTTCCAGTATAAACAGATACCTTTTTGCTTTATCTTTGGATGTCGGCTTAAGGACAAAAATATATCACTACTAATCCTCTAAGTTTTTGTAAATTTAGGATTTCTCTACCCACCGATCAATAGTTACACCCTTTCCATAATTCGTAATCTCTCAGCCCGCCTGCGTTACGTCCAATCACTGGATGTTGCACTCAAATGATCCTTCTGTTCAGATTCTTCAAAGGGTATGAAGACATTGCCCCATTCAAAAAAAGTTTCCAAGAATCTCGTTGTTCATCTCTTGGCTTAGCGCAACTTTTTCTGAATTCATTAAGCCCATTTTCGTATGCTGGGTTTCATCCTGTCTGATAATGCAAATTGTCGTTGCAATTTATCAGACATGAATTTTTCTGTATCTTTGTAAATTACAGATGCACTCTTATTTAAATTTTCCTTTATTACAAAAAACATTTCTCTTCTTGTCAAAGCAAGGGTCGGTGCACACACTTCTTCAGTATCCTCTACAAAGCCTAAAATATTATAAAAATATACATAAAATTTCATAATAAGCGCATTTTTTTAAAATGATGATTCTAAAACAATTTTAAAATAATATCTTTTTCTTCTTATTATTATTTCTATTACACATAATTATTTATTTTAAAAAAATTTTAATTTTAAAATTTTATGATTATCATTATTATGTAGATGTTTATGACTTTGAAATTCAAAGTACGCAGCAATGTAAAACTACATTTTTTTGACTTCTTATACAAAAAGTTGAAAACAAACCGCATGGGCACGTATGGGTAAAGGCTTATTTTTGATTCAATTAACTTGTAGTACACTTTACAAGATCTGATTGGTCCGGAAGTGGAACGACGTGGAGCAACTTAACTTTACTTTACATTTTTCCTTAATTTCATTAATTTTATCTTACTTTTGCACACAAATCGTCTATTTTTTCATATGGTTATATCATAACTATTATACTAGTGATTATTATTTATGCAGTACTTACCAATAGGAAATGAATCTTCAAAACCTATCACTTCCAATTTTTAAAATAAAATTTTTTTTTACTTTTGGCCAGCTTTTCTCGATTTGCCTCAATGTGCGGCGTGAAGCGGTGGCGTAACCGTGTAATTTTTTAATTATTTTTTTTTTTAAATTTTTTATTTAACAAAATGTTTTAATTCAGTCATTTTCTTACACTTTATAATACACATGCATAAGTTACAAAAGGTAGAAAGGTAAATTCTTTACTAATCGAAAAAACTGTAAAAAAAACATACAATGATGAATAAAACTCTTAATTAGTTTTCCATTATAAGGAGCTTTAACAATAGGTGTGACAGTCGTGATTCACACACGGAACACTTTATATGCCTTGGAGATTGCTTGCCTGGAGATAACTGGACATTTCGCGATTTCTTCTGTGGACAACCCTTCAATTGCACCGCTATTTATGTTTATTTTCACCCGCTCTAACATCCCCAAAATATATGTAAATATTGGACGAATAATCGTGTGAGTGTTAAATTTTTCCAATACTGCACAGATGTCGCCATTGGAGGTTGATAATGCAATTTGTTCTCCCTTTGGCATGGGATTAAGGGCACGAGTTTTTGTTCTCAATCCAATTGGTTTACCGGAAGGAAAAACGTATCTTTGAAGTATCAATATCTGATCCGGATAGCTGAGGGGAATAAGTCGAATAAATTCAAGATCTTCCAATCTATGTCCAAGTACCCAGGGAAAAGTTTCCTTGAGAGTAGGATACCTCGATCTGTCACGAAGAGGTGATTTCACCGTTGGTGGAGACCTGGCAGAATAATGAGGTGTGGCAAGAGAGAGAGTCGTGTCTGGGCTGCTAGGAGAAGAAGAAGAAAAAGAAGGTTCACAGCGATGAACACCTTCGGTCTGTGAACTTAATCCTGAAACGAGAAATACAGGATTAAATTTTTGTTTTGAATACCTATAAAATCGTCTTTTGGTTTATGACGAGTTGTAAATAAGGCTGCCATGTCTGTATTTAAAGCGTATTTACTTATTTGAAAAAAGGAAACAGTAGAGTTTTAGGGAATATTTTTTCTAAAAAAATGAGCTATGCTTTAATAAAATTTAATGATATTTATAAAATTCGTCAGAAGAAACAGTTACACAAAATTAAATTCTAAAAAACATTATTTAAATAATTTTAATTCGTAAATTTTTATGTTTCTTGCGGGAAAATGTTTTTTCATTAAACATGACTGACAATATGATACTGCACATCACTTTTAAAAAGCTTGGAAATTTCTGTCTAAATCTTCAAAAATCTTTCATTAATGCACAATTAAAAGTTTTTGAGTTTCTATTTCAACATATTTTGATGTCTTCGAAAAAAAAATTAATTTAAAAGAAAGTAAAACATAAGCCATTTTTTATTTTGCCAGATATCTTATTGTAGGTATCGAGCATTCGTATAAAGTGGTACCCAATACAAAAAATCATTTCCAATTAAAATTTTTCTTTAATTACCAGTGTTCCTAATTATTCAGAAATCAATTTTATCATGAACCTAAATTACTTACTGTTCCCTGTCACATATCCCAAAAGTCTGCGACGGGGAGTCGCGTTAGGTGAGTTACCCCACCACCTTAAAAATATTTCATTTTCTATTTGAAAGTTAAGGAAACCAGTAGCAGAGAATATTCATAGGTTATTATGCTGAATTTATATACAATTTTATTTTTAATTTGGCTTGCTACAAATTGTATAAAGAAAATAATTAAAAGTTCGCAAATGCTGGATGACTGTGTAAGTATTTTCTAGAATTGTTAGTAATTTATTAATTGAAAATATATCATCAAATTAGGTATTTCTACATTAACTATCAATTAATTTCACTTTGTGAAGTGCTGAGTATTTTTTATTTGTTCCAGAGCTATTTAATCAATAATAAAATGATGATATTTATTTCTCAATCACAAAAATAACGGTTTTTCCCATGCATTTGATCCATTGGTTTTGCCTGAGCATTCCAGGAAGTGAAGGTAGCTAGTGGTTGAAGTGAAAATACATACTAGGTTACATTGAGGGTAAACAATTTTTTGATTGAAAAAAAACTTAAAGTGACAGTAAAATAAAACTCAAGCGCAACTAATAACATAAGATCAATCTTATGTCGTCCAAACTGAATTATACAATTTTTTAATTGAAAGCTTACGTTTATAAATAAAAAATTAAATATATAAAATATTTTAGATTCAGGCACTGTATACTAAATGATTTCATAATTGAAAAATTTAAGAACTGAATTTAATATATAAGATGTTAACATTTAATTTAATTTGATAGATTCTTTAAAAACATTATTTTAAATGTAGAAAAATGTAAATAAAAAAGTTATTCATGAAAATTAATTTGAAAAAGTTTATGCATAAACGGAAGGGAAAAACAGACCGACCGCAAACGCCATATCAGACTGATGCGTGCGTTTAAAAAAATTGATTTCCGGTGTGAAGAATTGTAGTGTACATACGTAATACTTCGTAATTCTTTGTAACTTTTTCGTGGAAGGATACTGGACATTCCTCGATTTCTTCCGCGGTCAGTTCCTCAACCGCCCCGCTATTCATGTTTATTTTCGCCCGTTCAAAAATCCCTAAAGCAGGTGTAAATATTGCACGAAGAATCGTTCTTCTGCTTGCTGATTTTGCTAGTATTGCACAGATGTCGCCATTGGAGGTTGATAGTACAATTTGTTCTCCTGTTAAAAAGGAATTATGAAAACGATCTCTTTTTTTTAATCCAATTGGTTTCTCTAGAGGAAAAGCGTATCTTCGAAGTTCGAAAATCTTATGTGAATTCTTGTGGGGAATAAGTCTAATAAAGGCAAGATCTTCAAATCTATATCCAAGTATGCTGGGAAAAATTTTCCGGAGAGTAGGAGACGTTGAACTGTCACGAAAAGCCGGATTAGGCCCACCATCAGACAAACGTTTGGACTGCGAACTTATTTCTAAAAAAAGAAATATAAGATTGCATTTTTGTTTTAAGTACCTACCCAAGCGTATGTTGGTACATGATTAGTTGTAAATTCTGTAGAAAATTAAATTCTGCATCTTTTTTTTACAAAAAAATTGTAGCTTTTTCAGTGTTTGCAGTTTTTCCAGATAACATACAAATAGAAAATGCTCTTTTTACCGCGAAACTGTAAAAACATTTGACAGCAATAGACTTTTCGTATCCAAAGTTTGAAGGAAACAATACAAAACAAGTAATAGATTTTATTCTTTACAAAAAATTTTGTTCATCTGGAATTTTTTATAATGATAGCTTCACGTTATATCTGAATATCTAGAGAGCTTGAAGTTATTAGAAATTGCATAGAAGTTAGTTAAAAATTAAACTGTACAGCCACTCTGGTCCAAAAACAGTGCTTTTTGTTACACTGTGGAACACGTCAAGATGATACATACGTGCAAATAAAAGATCCGCGTTTAAACAAAAATATTTATATGTCATTTACTCTAAAAATCGTTATATATCATACAGATTTCCGTAAATTTAATCAAACGATTTCTGCATGCTGGCTACCCTGTTGGAAAGTAATGAATAAAACAGTTATTTTACTGTAGATCTCGAAAGACACTTACAACAATTTCTCAATGAGTCAGTCCACGCAGAAAAAAATTATATACCTATTCCATAATCCATTTACAAACAGGCCTAAACTGTAAATGGAGCGTCGAGTATTATCTTGAGAACTTCTTTGCGTTTACCTCTCATGTCAGTATAATTTTCTCGTAGCTTTGACTCCAAAAATTCTAAACGCTGGATACAAATCCCTTCTTTTACTACATTTTACCTAATTTAAACACGACTAATGAGCTTTATCATTAAGGGGTCAAATATTGCGATCATTTCAATTTATTTTGGAAAGTTTACATTATTAAAATAATAAAAATGATCTGATAACCCACGGGGAGTTAAATTTTGTCCTTGTGATATATGTACAATATAGGATATACTTTTAATCATAGTTTAATCATCTATCGAGAAGTATTATGAGAAATAACAGTGTTTGTTCTTTTATAACGATCACTACTCCTAAGACTGCTGTTTTAATATACTGATTCACACTGAAGAACTTTTATAAACTGTTCTATTGCAAGTCACAAACAGCAATGAGGATTGTTACTTACTCATCTATAGCATATGTACCTGTTATGAAAAATTAAAACCGATTTTTTTGCACTCTTATCAACAATTATTAGTTAAAAAAAAGAATTAGATCAAAATAATAAACTTCACCCTACTACGATCACTATGGGGAAGGATCAGTACTTATCTCTTTCAATCTATATATCACGGTAAAATATTGACTCTTATAAGTACAGGTTATCATTGGTGCTGTAATAGCTTATAGTTTTAGGTCATCTGTGTATACGCTAAAAGTAGAACTAGTCAAGAAACCGCAATCATGGGACTGCACGGAAAAATTATTTTTACCTGTTTTAAAAATTGACTTTTGAAATCCGAAGAAATTTTGAAGAAATCTAAATACATTATCTGAATTGTTCTGTAAGATTTTCTGAGGAAACTTTTGCGAGACCTAAAGATTTATTTTTGGGGCACTGTTCACTTGATGACCTTCCCCATTATCATGCATTCTGAACCTCATTGGACATGCTATTTAGTACTTTGATAAATGGCTTCAGCGCTAAACAGAATCATAGTGCACTGATGAAATTTCCTCCAAATATACCAGCCGTAATGCGTATTGATCTATTTATCATTTGCACGGAAACAAACGTTTGCATTTAGTCAATGTAGACCATGTTAGCTTCTTTAAAGTTTACGAGCTTAAGTCATGGCAACAGCGTCCATAGTGACTGGAGCTTTACTGCCTTGCGAGTTATAACAATATCTTACACAACACCAGAAATCTTTGATCAGATTCTTAACTCCTAACGGGAGAGACTTGATGTTTTTAGTACTTGAGTGCCCTTCCTTTTATTTCTCCTTGTCTATGATGTTTTTGTCACATGGTACCAGAACATCGATAATGAACATGATTTGTTTATCAAAGTCAAGGTCAACTATTTCAGGCCTGGACTGCGCAATAGAAACAATTATCGAAAATATGAAGTTCAAAAATAGGCGGCACATCTTATTTTCGCCAATTAATTATATTTACCTAGCAGAGTGTAGCGGAGCGGTTATAAGGCCTTAAGAGAATGCGTTAAGAGTGACAGAGATGACAATCAAGAACTTTTAGTGCTTGACATGCTCTGCAGCTATCATCAGGAATGGAATGCCTCAAATTGTGGCGAAAGTTTGTCGTTCATATTCTTGTCGAGGAGCTGTTAGCAGAAGTTTTTCTCCTGTGCTTTCTTATTCCGAGTCTCCAGGAGCGAATACTTGAGATGGGTAAGATTTAATGCATTTTGCTCACGCCTGATGTTGAAGTCAAATCCACGTTGTTCAGCAGCCTCTGCCACTGCTTAGTTCGAAAACTATCATTTGCCCACTTCTTCGTGCTTTCTAAACATTTTTCAAAAATAGTCTCGTTCTTTTACGACTCTACTACCACTTATATATGTCACGTCATGCATGCGGCTCTATGGCACGCCCTGATATGTGTAGGTCTCTCCTGCGCCAAGGTGTTATATGGAACATCTGTCGACGAGCTGAGGGTGTACAGGGATGTTGTCTAATTATTCTTCCTTTAAATAAACTCTAAAGAATTTTTATACTGGTGAAGTGCGAGAGATAGATAAAAGACACCTTATAGAAAGGTGACGTTGTTAGATGGTGTCAAAGTTTCCCGCTGTTGAACTCAGTCTCGCCTTTTTTTCTCTGTTGCCGGCTTGTTCTGACTGCGGCAGAGTAGGCGCTTTGATTACACAGACCCTTATTGGGAGTTCTTTGGCATAGTTGTTCGACTTATTATCGAGAGCCCTGCGCGTTCGGTTGTTTCGAACCGCACTTACCATACTGCAACTACATTTGGTGTTATCATTGTTGTTCCATCATACATAGTTTGACTGCCAAATGGAATTTCTGATTACTTTGTGTGGCAGCAAAATTTGAATTTAAAATTTTTCAAAAATATTCAAACAGTCCTTATCGTAATCTTGTAGGGCTTTTAAAAAGTAACGTTTTCCTTTCTTTGATATCGTGCGTTATTTAGATCAATATGTTCATTTTGGTTTGTTTTCTTGAATTTTGTAAGTGCTTTAACTATAGAAATTTTTTTTAAGGAAAAAAGTCATTAGGAGAAAATTCTTTGTCGCGAGAATTCTGATTTGTCTAAAGCTTAAAAACTATTTACCTAAATTATATAAATAAATATATTATATTATAATATTTACCAATAGAATTAAAAAAAACGGCGACGCATAACAGCAGAGTAGAGACATTCCTCATTTTTTCAATGTAACAATGCAATGTAATAATCTAATTATTCCATATTTTACTGCTACATTGGCGTCAACTATGTCCTTCTGGGATATTTACATTTGATAACAGGCAGTTAAAAGGAAAAATAATTTGATTAAACACTTCTTTCAAACTGATATCACCACCTACGTAATCTTTTATGTCAAAGGCTTTAAAACTTCGGAAATTCACAGAGTTGCAGATATGAATTTGATTCTATCATTGTTTGACCACATTATGTTAATTAATATTATATACAGCACATTTCAAGATTATGAATGTTTGAGTTTCCAATGCCAGGAACGATTCGTTACGATTCTAATATTTTAAAGGAATTTCAAAATATTTCTATTAGATTAAAAAACTTTCGAGAAGATTTCTTTACTTTTAAATTGATTTGAAACATCTAATGAAAATTTTTTTTAATCACATAAAAATATTTATTGGCTTTGTGTCAAGTAACAGCTTTCTTGATGCAAAGACAGTTCTGTTGAGTCAAATCATATTTACAATCACACATTTATAATCACTTAGTGCATTTTCAGGCAAGGAAACAAATATTATCTTC
Organism: Druon quercuslanigerum; assembly: GCA_010014905.2. NCBI lineage: Eukaryota > Metazoa > Arthropoda > Insecta > Hymenoptera > Cynipidae > Druon > Druon quercuslanigerum. The sequence goes on from JAAAKG020016276.1 coordinate 17,157, forward strand.
TAGAATATTCTTAAAAATTATATTCTGCAGAACAATATCCTTTCACAACAAAATTCTGTAGAACAATATTTATGACTAGATTCATTATATTTTATTGCTCGTATACAGCCATTCACGATGTTTTTTTCACAGTCCGATTTTTGTCGCTTATGAAAAAAGATGCTCCGGGACGAGCGAGATGCGCCTGTTGTAAACAAAACAAAGTGAGTCGGGCAAATAAGTCATACAGAGTGTATCGCTAAACGACAACCTTTTACACGTAGCTCATTTAGATAATTGTTTAATAGGATTACAAATTTCATATAATAGCAATACGTATATCAGATTTTGTACCACAGATACGAATAAGTTGTATTTACAATATTACAGTAAGTGCATTTCCTACTCTTTATGATTGAAGTACACATGTTATATTATGAATGTAGATATAATTTTCTAATCTACAACCGTATTGTTAAATCAATGATACTATTTCTATCAGTGTGTGTGTGTGTGTTTAACAAACCTAATGTTGAAAGCAAAAAATACAATCTTTATTATTAATATTTCAATTTTTCTGCATATGAAACTACATATGCATGCAAATAAGAATTTCTTCAAAAATATTTTTGAGGTTACATCAATGCATAACTAACCGCCGTTTAACAACTATATGGAGAACAATACATATTAGAATAGACTATCTAGATATTACTTTTAATCTCTTAGCGATTTAACTATAGGACATAAATCTAGATATTGAGGTAGACCATCCGTCGATAATAAATAGAAGATTTTAACATATATATGCAAGATATTAAAGGGCAGAATCTATGATATTTAAGAAATATTGTTTAATTGCGCAAAAATTACCTGTAAAGCATGACATTTTCTATAAAATTAAAAAAGATTTTATGTCGAAGTCCTCTTATTGATATCCTAATCCTCAAGCATTCATCTTTTTTAACAATTATGAAATTTTCGTTTAGAACGGATAAAACACTTTTTGAGGATAATATAAAGGATGCCTGCAGATAAATTCTCATGTTATTTAGAAAATTATGATATACCCAAAAACAACTAATGCATTTTGCGCCAGAACGCAGTATATATCCAAAAAACCAAAACACATACCGAATGCTCGAGATGCAGACGAAGCGCCCCTATGCAAATTGCCTTATTTTGCCTTATTTAAAAAAAGTGTTGACAGTAGACAGTTAGTAGGTGCGTGGAGAAAATAGCAGCGTAAAGTTTCGGCTTGGGAATTTCCAAAGGTGATTGTCACAGTGGAAACTTTTCGTTAAGTCACTCAAATAAAGATTTTCCGTTTAACTACAGGAATCTTTGTATGTCAATGGTTAATTAGAAATCTTGGGACAATGGCTAGGTACATATTTATTGATAGTGCGGGATCGGTATTCGTACTAATCATGATGTGCTCGAATAAGATTACTTTACCGACCAATTTTGGTAACTTTCTGGACTGCGCGGGCGTCTCGCCGACAACCCGATTGGTTACTGCTAGCGCGCTGATTTTAAATTATATAAATATTCAGATTTAATATTTATAATAAATAATGATTGAGAAATGCCCATATAGAATTGTTCTGATCCGAAAATGAGATTTTGGAGTGACACATACGAAAAATTCGATTTTCATGAAAAAGAGGTTATAGAATTTAAATTCAGAGAAAGAAAGAATTTTTTTGTCCCAATGATTGATCTCGTCTCTGTGGAGTTTCAAAATTAAATATTTGTTTATTCGCGACAATGTGATTTGAAGTTCATAGATCATACCTGTATGTATCTTCTTTATTATTAAAAAAAAATAAAATGTAATACTAGAGTGCGTCTCAATTTCAAATAGAACCCTAGAATAAAAATAACATCCATTTTGGCGTATCGCCAACAGTTCACTAGATACTTGTAGAAAATCACAGTTTTAATCTTTTTTCCGAAAATTTTATATTAGATGGATTATCATTTTTAGGGATTTTATGAAATCCACCAAATATAATCTTTAAATGAAATTAATGCCTTATCAGTAGAATGAAAATGTAAAAACAATTGTGTGTCCTAATAAAAACAAAATATAATCTTCATAAGTACTGTTGTTCTACGCATTCTGCGTTAATTTTTTTCCCCTATATTTTGAAAAAATCTATAATCTTCATGCTGGTTTTAGTTTTTAATTTTATGGGTTACTTCCAGTTTTTTTAAAAAAGTGATGTTAAAGTTAAGACTCATCCACTTTATTAAATATTTTTTTAATTAAATAGGAATGACTATATTTGTTTCATTTATCATAATATTATTGGAAGAATCTACCCACTGTTGGACACTTTTTAATTAATCGTTAACAATAATAATCGTAAATTATGAGTAGCTTTTATTATAGTTTTAAAATTTTTCATGATTATTGTGTCTCAAAATAAGTCGAATCATTAGGCCTCTAAGAGTACGGGAAAACTATATATAAAAATTCATAAACTTTTTTCAAACTAAAATATCCTCATAGAATGTGTAGTTTTGATGAAGCAAAGGGCTCTCCCAAAGTTATTATTATTTTAAAAAAAATTAATTATAAGCCAATAAATATTTTAAATAACGAAAAATACAAAGTTTTCAGTATGATTTAAATCTCAGATCAGTGGAAGCCCAACTCGCTTTTCGGCGCTTACAATTTTCTTGTTGATTTCCCTTTCATAATTTATTTATTATGAACAGCGAAATCCTTATAAATAAATTTTCTTTTTATCTTGCAGTAAAATGAAGAAATAAATTTAACAGAGATATTTATATATACTTTATAGATTAATTTACGTTTGAAGTTTTATAGTTAGTTTTTATTCTATATTTTTTGAAATATTTATTTATGTTTTTCATTTATTTCAATGTAAGTAAAATGTTGAAAAACATAAAGAAATTTCATTTTTTCGTGGTTTCTTTGTTTTGAAATTTATCAAGAATTTTTTCAAAGCAGAAGTTATGTTTTGCGTAAATTTGTTGCTCTTTGGGGTTTAAAAGAAAAATCAGGTTCATCAACCAGCCTTTTTTGATCAGCGCTTGTGGTTTTACTCATAAAAGATAAGTCTCGGTTGAAAGTTTAATTATTTAAATTTTTATAATGAAATGAAAATATGAAAAAGAATGTTAAGTTCATGTGAAATATAAACTACAAAATTTATAATTTTAATCTTTTATAAGTCCAATTTTGTGATACACCCTTCAAGACAATTCTCTGGCTCCGCGCCTGCAATCAAGTGCAAAAGCGTTCGAATTTAATACTTTTTACAAAAAATTGATCGTGAGAAAAGATAAAAAGGATCTGAGTAGAAATCGATCGAAGGCACGAGAAGTTTTTCCGTTAAAAAAAAAACTTTTTAAAACCTTCAATTATTATAAAAATAGAACGAATAAAAAGATGTTAAAAGCGATGTTAATTTGTCTGAGTATTATGATAATAAATTTATTAAATCATTAAA
>JAAAKG020016287.1:0-20619 GCA_010014905.2 Druon quercuslanigerum
AATTAAATATATGAATTTTTAACAAAAAAAGTTCAATTTTCAATTAAAGAAGACCCTTTTTTAAATATAGAGTAAAATTTTTCACCAAAATAATGAATGCTCAACTAAAATGATCAATCTTAATCTCAAATAAATGAATTTTTTTAGAAAAGATTTCAATTTTGAACAAAGTAGTTTTATTTTTAACCATCCCGATGAGTTTTCTAGCATTTTTGACTATGTAGACAAAAAAAGTCAAAATTAAAAATATATGAATGTTCAACAAAATATGTGTATTATCAAATATAAAAAAAAATTCAACCAAATGGTTAAATTTCAAAGAAAAAAATATCCATTCTTAAATAAGATTAGAATAGAAGAATCGTTTTTATCAACGAAGACGAATTTTATTGAAAATACATTCATTTTAAATTAAAAAGATAAATTGTCAAATAACAATTAAAGAGTTAAATTTTCAGTTGAAAAATGCAATTTATAACTTTTGGTTAAAAACCAGGGTGGCGATTCGGCGTACGATTTCAAATTTGCCTCTAAACGCAAAATTTTTTAAAATAATTTATCACGTTTATTCCAAACATCCTTCAACACAACAGAGCAGAAAATTGCAAAATTAATTAATTTAAAAACAAACATCTCAATTTTCGACTAAAAAATATAAATTTAAAAAAATGAAATAGTTCAACTTTTAGTTGAAAAAAATTAATTTTCATTAAAAAAATAGTTCAATTTTCAATAAAAGGGACAAATTTTCAAATTGAAAGATTTATTTTCTGCCCAAAATACAATTTTTCAACAAAATACCTGAATCTTTATCGGAATAGTTGAATTTTTAAATAAAGAAGACAAATTTTCAACCAAATTGTTGAAGTTTTAACTAAAAAAATAATAATTTTCAATCAAAAATGGAATACTAACATTTTTTGTAAAAAAATTAATTTCAAGCTAAACGAGAGTTTTCAACTAAACAAGAATTTTCAACAAAAACAAAAAATCTTCAACTCAGATAGTTGAATTTTGACAAAAACATTACTATAAAAGATAAATTGTCAACCAAATAGTACATTAGTAAATTTTAAGTCAAAAAATTAATATTCAACCAAAGAAATGATTTTTCAACTAAAAGTACGAAATAATCAATTGGAATTAGTTAAACCTTCAGTTTAAAAAAATCACTTTCAACAAACAAAAAAAATACTTTTTATAAAAAATAGTTATAACTTCATCCGAAGTGATGAATTTTCAATTAAAATGTCGATTATTCAACTGAAAAAGTTGAGTTTTAAATCAAGAAGATGAATTTTGAACTAAAATAATTATTCGACAACTTAAATAGTTGAATTTGCAACCAAAAACATGAATTTTGAAATAGAGAAAAAAGCTGCAAAAGTTTAATTAATACTTCACTTATGAAATTAACAGAATTCAGAGCCTAAAAATTCTCTTACAACACGGAAAATAGGAGCATTTTTCACAAAAATAGGGGAATAAATCCTCGAAAAAAATTTCAACCGAAAATTATGACTTTCTATCAAAATAGTTTAATTTTTATTCAATAAAATGGTTGAATTTATTATTCAATTATAAAGCTGAATTTTCAATGCGATAAAATAGCTGAATTTTTATTCAATAAAATAGCTCAATTTTTAGCCAAATAGTTGAATTTTCAACCAATGAAATAGCTGAATTTTTATTCAATAAAATAGCTGAATTATCATCTAAATAGTTGCACTTACAACCGAACAGTTAAACTTTCAAGCAAAAGGGAAAAATTGTAACAGGTTGAATGTTTAATCAAAAAGAAATTAAACTTCAATTATGAACAGTTGCATTTTCAACGAAATAGTTGAATTTTTAAAAAACAAATTAACTCAATTTTAGAACAAATAGTCGCATTTACAACCAAATAGCTGAACTTTCAGCAAAGAAGGACAAATTTTACAACAAATAGTTGAATTTTCAACCAACAAAGATGAATCGTCAACCAAATGATCGAGTTTTTAAACAAAAAGATATCAAAATTCAACCAAAAACAGTTACATATTTAAGAAAATAAGTGAATCTTCAAGCCAAGAAGACGAATTTTGTAGAAGAGAGTGTAATTTTCAGTCAAGAATGATGATTTTTCAAACAAGAACTTTTCTGTAAAAAATCTAAATTTTCAATCAGAAAAGACGAATTTCAGAAAAAATTAATTTTTAAGCAGGGTGTTCAACCAAAACGGATTAAATTTGAACTAAGGATATCAATTTTCTAACGGAAAAGACGAATCTTTCACAAAATACATGAATTTCCAATTAAAAATATCAATTTTAAAACCAAAATAAAATAGTCAAATTTTCAGTTTAAAAACGTTTCAACTAAAAATTAAAAATACCAGTTTTTAGGCAAAAACGGAATAGTTAAATGTTAAGTTTAGAAATTAATTTCTAACTAAAATAGAAATGAATTTTCAACAATATAATTACATTTTAATCAATAAAATCTATTTTTAACAAAGTGGCGAAGTTTATCAGCTAAGTAGTTTTTTCAATTAAAAAGATGACTTTTTAACAAAGTACTTTAATTTGCAACAACAAAATTTAAGTTCGAACCAAATAGCTGAATTTTTAACCAATAGAAATACATTATGAAGCCAAAATAATAATATAAAAGTAGACTTTTCAATTAAAAAGAATGAACTTTCAACTAAAAAAGTAGCATTTTCTGGTTGGATTCTATTAATTGAGTTCGCATTAAGGTGAAAAAAAAGAACAAGGTGAAATTTCTTCAAAAGAGCGAAAAAACGAATTCTTTAAAAAAAAAAGGGAAACAATGCGAAATCTACATTAAGCTAATAACCAAATTTAATCACACTAAGCAGAAAATGTAGCTGAGGTTGAAAAACTTTTGAAGGTCTTCAATTGTTAACCTTGTCAGCTAGATGAGAGTTTCTTCACAATTCGACGATTTCTTGGCTCTTAAAAAAATTTCCTAGGTTTTTTCGGAGACCTGACGCCACTAAGTATTATTAAAGTCTCTTCTTTTTCCGAGTTTTTCTTTTATTCTCGGCCCCTTTATAAGAGCTAGAATTTGTGACTATGATATTAGGAGGCATGCAATCCGCTCGTGCGAGACTTCCTGCCTTGCTGAGAGTAGTAGAGCCGGGACTATTTTCTGGACAATACCTTCTTGCATAATATATTCAGACCGCATACGTTTGGCTGCATGTCACTTTCCGGGTACAAGTCGCAAGATAAGTGCATCGATTTAAAGAAACTGCCACTATCGCCACTTCAAAAGGTTCATCTTTGTTCAAGTCTGACTATACCCTACCGTAATCACTGCTGCCTACACCCATGCATTCTCATCGTCAGCAACACAACTCTACAATACAATACAATACAATACAATACAATAGACGATTTTCAAGTACAGAAAAATGTATGCCTGCATATTAAACAGAATCTTACAAAAAGAAATTTAAAACTGTTCAATAATAAATGGACGCAAAGCTTTTAGACGAATTATTGAAAATATTATAAGTGGTTTATGTTGGTGTTTTTCACTAAAAATTATCATACTTTTAACAGAATTTTGATCTAAAATCATGAGGCGTCAAAGAATACTAAAATTTTCAGCATTTTAAAACTAAACCCATGATCAATATTATCAATGATCATTATCAATAATGAATATTAGGCTATTTTTCACGTGTTTTCTCCTTTTTTGAATTTAACAAAATAGCTGAATTTTCAACAAATCAAATTTCAAGGAAATGGTCGAATTTTCAAATAAAAGACATTAAAACTCAACCAAAAACAGTTACGTTCTCAACGAAATACCTGGATTTTTAAACTACAATAATTAATTTTTTACTATACTTCTATAGTTCTATAGTATTCTATATATTCTATATCTATATAATTTTTCTACTATAATACTATAATTCATGATTTTTCAATTAATCTGTTGAATTTTTAGCTAAAAAAGATAAGTGTTTAACCGAAAATGAAATAGTTAAATTTTCAGTGTAAAACATTACTTTTCAAATTATAGAATTGAACGAAAAAAAAACATTTATTAAAATAGTTGAATTTTCAACCAAGAGAATTCCTTTTGAACCTAAAAAGATTATTTTTAACCATTTTTTACATTTTTAAACTAAAAGAGTAATTTCATACCAAGAAGAATAATTTTAAATCAAACGGAAATATTGAGTTTTTAAGTAAAAAAGCATTATTTTTTAAACAGTTAAATTCACAAGGATTAGATTTGATTTTCAACAACAATGTTAATTTTCTACTAAATAGTTAAAATTTCAATCAAAAATATTAATTTTCAACCAGACAGTTTAATTTCCTACCAAATTGTGGAATTTTCAAGCCAAAATTATGAGTTGGATACAAAACAGTTAACTTTTCAACAAAAAAGATAATTTACAACCGAACAGTTTAATTTTGATCTGAAATGAATCTGAAATGATGACGATTGAAATGAAATGATGACCACGAAAAATTAATTTTTTACAAAGTAGTTCAACTTTAAACAAAGCAGTAGATTTTTTGACGAAAAAAGGAAAATTCTCAACAAAAAAAATTATTAATTTTCAGCTAAGAAGATTAATTGCATACCAAAAGAAGAGGATTTTCAAACAAATACATGAAGTTTCAACTAGAAAAGATAATTTTTTAATTAAAATATCAATCTTCAACAATTAATTTAATAATTACATTTTCAGTTCAAAAATTCAGTTCTTAACCAGAAAATAATCTTCTACATAGAAAAAAAATTTCAACAAAGAGTTTAACATCGAACCACCAAGTTAAATTTCCAACCAAAAAGATAATTTTTCAACCAAGAAGAATAATTTTCCACCAAACAAGAAGAATTTTCAACACAATGAATTAATTTTCAACTAATAAAAAAATTTTCAAACGAATAATTGAATTTTTAACTTTCAAGCAAGGAGTTAATTTTTTGACCAAATATAATAAATGTGTAACCAAATTTTTTCATTTGCAACAAAATAATTGAATTTTCAATCAAATAATTAGTAAAAAATAAATAGGAAGATGGGAGACAAGTACTGTTTAAGCTAACTGGTTTTGAATCACCATTAATTTTTATTCTACTGTATTAAAAATGAAATTTCGAACAAAACCTTTTAAAAAAATACTTATTAGATTTTTTAAGAATTTTATATAGAAATAGCCCATTTTCGGAATAATATTTTTTATCTAAATGTTACCGAATAAAATTTAGCAAGCTGAGATAAGTAAACATTATTTCGATAACAAACAAAGACTTTTCTTGTTCTTCCAACGGACATTTATCATTTATAATACAAAACACGTATGGAAGCAGTTAACTGGAGAATTAGTTCTTATATAATGCTATTTCTATTCTGTGTCATGCTAGAGCCTTCAATGAATGTTGCAAATGTTCCTTATATAATATCAATGAATTCACTCACGATAATTTATAGTAAATTCTTATAAATATCGTTCTATATTTTCATATTCAGTTATCTATTTATAGCCCAAGTTTATTTACTCGTATAATTTGTTATCAATCTATCATAGATTATTGCCACCTTCCGATGTTTTCAAAAAATAGTAATAACTCGGGAACATATTTTTAAAAATTTCTTGGGCTCACTTAAAAGACAATTCTCCAAAGTATTTTTTTAATTTAAAGATATTCTACTAATTTTTTGTCCTGAATTCTATGTCAAGGGAATCAATATCTTTTCAGAAAAATAACATTTCGTCTTTTACTTTGGCTTATTACACATAGAATTCTATTAGCTGCCGTACTATTATGAGGAAACAAATTACAAGTAAATATTGTAAAGAATAAAGGTCTTAAGGAAATGAGTAAAAAATAGGTGCGTTGATCATTTCCGCCAGTACCGCTTTTTAACTTTTCTGTCGGGTTTAATTAATTTTCTCTCAAATCAAAGTACAGTGTACAGGATACATTTTTGGATAATTTTTCAAAAAATAAATTAGGTGAGATATGAATTGATATATTAAATAATTAAAGATTGATTTTCGGCACTTATTTATTTATAACTACATTCTGTATTGTCGCTAGACGAATTTTATTTTATTCAAATAAAAGTTTAATTGAATCAGCCAATAATTTCTTTGAGTCACAGAAAATGGGAATGAGCAATGGAATTAAATACAAAAAGAAAAAAGATTAAAGTATAATTAAATCCACTTTTAGAACAGAAAATTTATTTAAGGATTGACAATGGAAAACACAAAAAATTGTGCACAAGACTTTAAAATCGAAGAAAGTACGCAGTGTAATTCAAGTTATAAAGCTTAGTTTGTGGGGATCAGTGATTACAGCCGTTTATAGTTATAGCCTTAAATAAAGCCGAGCCAGTTTTATTAATTGAAGGTTTAATCTCGTAATAACTGCAATAAAGAGACATGTTGTTATCATAATGAATAGCTTATTTTCATTATAACAGATTCGAATCAAATTGAATTAAATTTAGAATTTCACTTTTTATGTAACTTGCATTTAAAAACAAAACTATATTGTTCCTCCGATTCCTTCAATTTTTACAAGCAAAAATCCTTTTTACATGTGCAAACTTAAACACACCTCGTTATTAATACCTCTGTTCAGTTTAATATTTTTAACTGATTCTGATTATTTACTCACCGATAAGGAATACAATCTCTGATATCGATAATCAATGTTTAAACTTTACTTATATTAATAATATAATTAGGGCAAATAATTCTTTATTGTCTTAATGTAAATATTTCCAATGAAATTTTGTTTTACTTTGAACACTTAATTTAAAATTATTTTTGAACAATAAGTATATGCACCTAGTGGACTTCGAGTTATGAAATAATGCACTTCCACAAGAAAATATAATAAATTACCATAAAGTACAAGAATGTAAAAATGGCAATTACTTATTAAACTTTGTAAGAATCGAAATGTAAAAAAAAAACATTGCAGCTTCTAGTAAAACTTTTAATGATTTAAAAAAATGGAGAAAAATCTACCGTTAATCGGGGTAAACTTTTCAAAACTTAGTAGTAGGTCAATTACTGTCAAGCTTGAAGCTTCGAAATTGCACCAAGAAGTCAGAAGAAGAACTTCTGAAAATGGCGACTGGAGACTGTCGAATGACGATAACAAGAAATATAAAAAATCATGGATCGAATTGAAAAAATTAAATTCGATAAAAATTATGTTTCATAAATATTTTAATGACCTTTTGTACAGAAAAGAATAAGAAATACACATTTATTTTTAAAGCATATTAATTACTAGGGATAACCATCTTAAAAGATGTAAAATGACGAACACCTATTAAACCAAAATATATCTGACCTTAAGGAAATCAAAAGCTTACCCTCTAAGATTATACCCCTAGGAAAAAATTTCCACGTTTTTTTTTTTTTCATTTTTTCGATACATGTATTTTTAGAAATAACTTCAGGTACAAAAAAAGATAGCATTGACGTTATAAGCATGTACAATTATTTTTTGTTTAAAAAAGATAAATTACGAAATAATTTGTTTCCATGAACTAGAATTATTCTACTAGGTGAGATTCTTAAAATACATAAATTTACGATTTTCAGAAAATATAAACATTAAAATATCATTATATTGTAAAGTATGAGTCCTTAACATCACACCTTTTTAAAAAAGTTATTCTCCTCTTTACATTTTAAACAGTGAAAAACACTGATTCAAATAACTAGAAATGGGTAAATGATTAAAATCAATTAAGATTTTCACTGAAAATTAGTTCAATTTTCCTGATGGCAATTCAAAAAGCCCATTTGCTATTTTTTGTATAAAATTATTTTTGAACTACTCTGAAGCCTTAGAAGTCAATCTTTGAACAGCATTTTGGAAAAAACTTTTAATTGTTCTTATACAATTATAGTTAGCGGAAAAAATACTCCATAATTTTTTTCATCATAAAAAAATTGTCTACACTTTAAAATACAATTGTTCCTCTTCTAAGGCTTGATGATGGGAGGCCAAAAATAATTTTCTGAAAAAAGAACTAATTGGGCATCACTTTTTTTCAAAAAGGTTCAGTTTTAAGGCGTAGTACTTTAGAATATAATATTTTTTAAATCATAAATTTAGCTATTTCAGTATTCACAGGGCGCAGAATTATATCTTATGGAAAAATTTTTTCGCATTTAAAAACAGAATAATAACTTTGCATACTTTAAACATTAATTTTTTCTTTCCAAAGTTTCAGGGATAACCCTTCTGAATATAAAAATTCTTTAAATATCTTTGAAACATAATATTTATGTTTTTAATTGCCACTCTACATGGAACCAAAAAATTGATTACATGTTCTGATTTTTGGCGAGGCCGCGATCTGCAAAATTAGCGAATTTTGATCCATAATTACGCCGGTTTGCGATACAAGAAACCACAGTTTTTTATTTCGGAAACTTTTGCAAAATTTGTACATTAACGTATTTTTATTTTTGAAATGAAATTCGAATCAGGCAATATTTAAGTCTTGAACTCTCAATGTTTTTACACTTAATGTTGATGGTCGCATCTTGTCATTTCTCGAGTGCAAACGAATTATCTTTATTATTATTTTTTTATGAAAAAAGATTTTTCTCCCGACCTCTCTAGTAAGTTAATGAAAAAGTACGTGTCCGGTAATAGGAAGTTCTGTGATCCAATTCCCAGCGGAGCGAAAGGAAAAGATATTTTTTCAGAAAAAATGTAATTTAAAACAATTTTTAATTCATAGATCGATCTAGTCTGTAAAAACTGTAAGAAAGTCTATTATTCTCTGACAATAATACAGATTCCTGGATAACTTTATTATGTACTAGAGTGTGTGTTAGAAATATTTGGGACCTGACTGGAATAAGCAGAAGCTACAACACCTTTCGCATTGCAGCCCGGTCCTTGTTTATTGTTGTGAGAGTGAAGAGCGATTAAAAACAAAAAAAAATTCTGCAAAGGTCAGCACAAAAGTGATGAATGATCAGTGCCATACCTAACCAGTTGACAAACGACAACTCGTGTGACCAGCTAACTGCTGGTACTGAGTAAACAGTAAACATCTACTGATTAAACCAGTCCTAGAATTCAATGGAGCGAACCAGTGAAATTTCACTGATTTTTAGTGACACTCTTCCGGATGTTTCAACAAATAAGATTTCCCTGGTTCATTTAAAGAGAATAGTCTGAGGAAAAAACTGTGATCAGCGATGATAGATCACAGCCCTATTATTATTATTATTATTATTGGCTATCACGAACAAAACTAGTATACAAGTTTAATATATACGAGCAATTATTAGTCACTCGTACGATTCTCGCACGTGGTTCTGGCAGTTTCAGCATAGCCTTTATGCACGTGCACTTGATGCGAGTACCTCACAGACTTTCTCAACATCTTCTGCGAAAATGCCCGCACTAAAGTGCACGTGCGTCGCCGGTCATACGAGTACATTCCAAAGGCAGGCGATTTTCTTTTGGACTTTAATGAAATTCCAAAAATACTTCAGTTTGCTACTTTCACAACGCAAAGTCTCTGTCTCAGAAAAGTCACGAACATTCACTAAATGATGTATGCATCTAAACCCCAAAGCATAATTGCAATAATTAACAATTGAACAATTATTGATGTCAAATGACTTAAAATCAAAGTAATTTAACATGTAATTAAAAATGTGTTTAGTTATAAACGATATTTAAAATTGTTCAATTTTGAATGTTTCTAACTTAAAATTGCTTCGAAATAATATAATTTTCAACATTAAGAAATTTATTGATTTATTTGTCCATTTTTTTTAGTATTCAAATGAGTTCCACTCTGAGTACTTTAATTTGGGATTCACGTTTGATCTCATTATTTTAAATGCAAAATTTTCAACTTTAGGAGTTGGAATTGTTTTTCAACGACCGTGAAAAATTCGATATGATCCGGGAATAAACCGGGAATTTTTGTTCACTACATCGGATTTCTGTAAAGTCTCAGGATAATAAAACGATCCGAAACTTACAAGAAAAACTTTTTATTCCCGAATGCCGTGTTTATAAATAACAAACTTATCGACCAAAAAAAGCAGAAATAAGGCTGAAAGAAAAACATATTTTTTAAGGTGTAAAAAATTCCCGGGTTACTAGACATCCTGAAAATTATAATTTTCTCAGGGATTACAGTAGTTCATCAGTGCAATTTTAAGAAAAATAGGAGAATTTTTTTGAGCAAAAGGTGATCTAAAGAAGAGAATATTTGTTTCTTTAGATTCAGGTAAATTGAAAACAGTTAAGTTATTTAAACGTTTCGGCACACAATTTTAGAAGTCATCAGTAAAGGTTACTAAATCCGTAAACTATAAATCATTTTCTGATATCTTAAAACATTTTTTAAAAAACACACCACAGTAAAAATAGAAAATAATCAAAAACCTCATAGTTAGAGAATTCTTCAAATATTCATAAATTTTTTGCGAACTACAATTAATAAAAAAAATTACACAGTTGTAAAAAAAATTATTTACAAAATATTGTACTTAAAGAAATCTTTGGATTTAAAAAAAAATTTCAGCGGCGTACATTCGATTACAAAAATTTCTTTCATTTTATCTATGTATAAAAATTCATTTTAAAAATTGTTTTTAAAAATATATGCAGATTGAAAAAAAATAATTTTACTTATTTGAAGTAATGTAATGTAAATTTTATTTATATATAAAATATTATCAGAAGAAAATTATCTCAATTAATTGTGTGATATATTTTTTTAATCATGTCAAATTTTAATTTTTCTATTTTTTTGGTGCAAATTATACCTATTAGAAATTTTCTTTAATGGCGTGATAAATTAAATGTTACAAGAACGAAAGAATCTCAATTATGTGTGCGACATTTTTTCTCTTTCACGGCACTGTTTACTCAATCATGTTACATTTTCTTTTTCTATTTTTTGTTTTTGCGGACATTGCCGACAATTGGCTACCGTTTTTTCTATGGATAACAGCATCTGCAAACTAACTTTTGAAAACAAATTGGAGACTATTGCAATTACTTTAACTTTATAAATATGACGTTTATTGAATCTACCTAAATCAGGGCATTGATTTACAAAACTAGATTAATTTTTCTTAACAATATAAAGTGTTCCACAACCTCTATATAATTTTTAATTCCGGTTTAGAATAAAATAGTATGTTTAAGTTCATTCTATCTAAAATTTAAATTGATTCTCGTAAATCAATTTAAAATACACTTTATTGGCATCCTAGCCCAATCATTAGCAGGTCAAAAACCGAACTGCACTGATTTAATTTTGGATACATTTTTGATTGCACTGTATAACTAATAATAATGCATTATAAAAATTACAACAGGAATGAATTAATTAAAGTTAAATCAGCTAAACAGTCTTATTATCTAATAAATTAGAGTAAGCTGCCAACAATTGGGAGGTGCCAACAACTGATGCTCTTACCCTATATGTATCAAAAATTTTCACTTTTATTTATTTATTTATATAAAAAACTTTAAACATCCTCTAAACTTCTTCAACAATTCCTTCCTTATTATTTAAAAAATATATTGCTCACCTTACGAAAGCATTCTGTTTTTAAATGATGTCAACAGTTTCTTAACCACATGTCTCTGAACATTAACATTCAAATGAGGCTGATTATATATTGAAGGTAACTAAAAAATACGCCATTTTTTCTATAATAAAGAACAATACAGAAAAAACTTTTGATTCCATTTTGCTTGAGGTCGTTTTCCTACAAAATCATTTTGAACTTCAGCTACGATCCCTCTCTTGATCAAGGTACAAACTGAAAAACTATTGAATTGCTCCCAATGTTCATATTGCTCAATATAAACCAAGTGTAGTTCAATTTGATTTCATTATATTTATACGCCATTTCTTTTTCAAAATGAAACTTTATTTTTTTCTGTGAATGCATCTTTGTTTTTCAATGCTATCCCTAAATTCTATTCATATAGCTTAGATCAAAAACTTTTAAAACACACCTTGAACGACTTTTTTTCGAAATTTAAGCACTAAATGTTTCTGCAGATTCGAGTGTAGGTCGAGTTGCGTAGTGCAAATTTTTTAATTAGTTATCACTGTGATAATTTGAGTCAACACGAGGTCTAGAACGAACCGGAGACCCGAATCAACTGAGGACGACCCTCGCATGTCGGCGATCGGAAAACGACTGACGACTAACGTCCGTGATATAGGAGACACTCGGTTGTAGTAGACTGCAGGCGTAAAGTCATTTGTACGTACATACGAGTCATATGGCGTACATTGTCGGCACTCAACTACGCATGTATATGGACCATTTACTCATTATCCCGCCTCTTCATTTTACGAATTACTATCAAGGAGTTTCCGGATCCCGTACGTGCATCGTTAAAAGATAAGGGGCAGTCGATCAATAACGTAAAGTTTTTTCTTGAAATTTTGAACCTATTTTGAAATATTATATATATTTATATATTTTGAATACTCTATTTTGAAAATAGAGTGGTTTTAATAAAAAAAAGGTAATAATAGGCGAATAAATCTCTATTTTTATCTCTCTTTTTTCCTCTTTATGTAACAAGTATTTCTTCTTGAAAATCTGACAATATGTAAGAATTTTTCTTTCGGTTTAAGAAGTCAGTTTACGTCGAGATTTTACACGCTGCACACAAAAATATTTGTTTTCTGTTCGCGCTCATTTTTAATCATTTTATGTTCAAATAATACATAAAATAGAATTTTTAAAGTGTCTCTTATTACAATAATCAAAATCAGTGACAGGACTTTCTAGTGTATGTTTCTAAAACAGCTTTCAAATAAAAACAGGGAGTAACTCATTCGTATACATAATTACTAATAAAAGGATGAAAGTAGCTTAAAGTAAATAAAATAAATTAATAAGCAAATAAAATTGTGCTGGATTTTGATATTAAATGCTTTATCATGAGAGAAATCAAAAAAGGAGGGAACTTATGGAGATGTTATTTATAGAGAGAGAAGGGGATAAAGCCATTAATTTGAAAAGGGATCTCTTAAGATACAGCAAAGTATGGCATAGAGTAATTAATTGGATATAAGTAATTTACTGTTAATTTTTTATTTAAAAATGAACCATTTTTTGAACAATCATTTCCCCAATAAACATTTAGACTATATTGGAATTAATCATATTTCAGACAATGTCAATTGAAATATTTTCTTTTTAGGTTACATCATCTTTTTTGTTTTATTACCTTGGTTTATCCTATAAATTACTCCCTGATGAGGAGGTCTAAATTGGCCTCGAAACATGTTGGTCCCCAAGTAGTATAAAAAGGAAGGAGAAAGAGAAAGAGGTTGGTTTTCGGATGAATCTTTCCCTTTTCTCCCTCTTTTTTCTTTTCTATTGATATTTATGTATCTAATGAGCCGGAAAGTGAGATAGTTTGAAAATCTGGTTTTAATGATTGAATCTTTTTCATGCACTTTTGCATAAAATTATTCTTGCAAAAATTGATTATTTTCCAATCTCAAAATACACAAACTTTTTAATAGTTTTTAATTAGTTAGGAAAAGAAAGAGATTTAGAGAAAAATCTTGCAAGTCAGGGAGTTTCTATAGCGTTAAGTAACTGTCAACTAGAAACTGTTTGAATCCGGTTATAACAAATACTAGATACTAAATGTTAGAAATTTAACAATCTGATCTTTAACTATTAATGGTTAGGGAAAATAAAAAAGTGATTTGCCTTGTATTTATATTTGTATTTCTTTTTTGCAGTTGCTTCCTCCTGAAGAATATATTTTTAGTTATAGATTTTATTATTAGATAACAAATTTAACAATTTTGTTAAACAGTCAACTGCAATCTTTTTTGGGAGGAAATTCTACCCTTTTTTTTTAAGTTTGTCTTACTGATTTGAAAATTCATCTGTTTTCGTAGAAACTACATCTTTCTTATGGATAAAAAGGTCAATTATTCATATTTTTAGTTGAAAATTTATCTCTTTGGTTGAAAGTTGAACTATTTTGTGGTAAATTGATGTCCTTAAATAGAAAATTAAAATGTGTGGGTACAAGTTGAACTACTTTAAAAATTTCGTTAAAAATTAATTTGTTTTTTTACTGAAAACTTAATTTTTATGCAGAAATTTCTTTTTTTACTTAAAGGTTCAACCATTTAGGGGAACTTTTTTTTCTTTCTTGACTGCAAAATCTTTATTTGTTGAAAATTCGTCTTCTTGGGTTTGAAATTTTTTTAAAATAAAACTCAATCTTTTTTAGTTTAAATATCAACTATTACCCTTTTTTGAGACTGCATCCTTTTAGGTTGAAAATGTAATTATTTGGTAAAAAATGGAATTCTTCTGCTAAAAACTCAAGTATTTTGTTAAACTGTCGCCTTTTGTGGTACAAGAATCTTTTTTTTCTTCACATTAAATGTTTTTGAAAGTTTTAAATTTGTATTTAAAATATTGTTTCATCTCGTTTTTAAAAGATCTTATGTTAAAAATATTACAAGATTAAAATGCTGGTATATGCTGGTGTATTCAAAATAAATTTGAGCTTGTACTTGAAGGTTCTTTTCACAAAAACATGCTCGTGCAAAGCTCGTGCCACTTTTATCAAAATTCATTTTATTGGCCTCAAAATTCTCTAAAATATCATCGAAAAATTTTGTAAGAAAAATTTTTATTTTAAAAATGCGAGATACGTAAAAACTATCAGCGCCATTCTATTCATCAATTCCAAATTCATTGCCTTCTTGACAAATTATTTATTAGTTTTTGTCATATTAGTTTTACTATCATTTTATAAAATTATACTAATTTTTAAATTTCATTTCTTAGCAACGCTGTTTGGCGTTCCATTTATACTTATCTAACTTCTTTCAAGTTGTCTTAAGACTTAAGTCAACGAAATACTGAATTACACTTCAAAAAGCTTTGCTGTATTTTGTTTTTAAAATAGAAAATATATGAAACGTTTCAATTTTTAATATTGTATTGTTCATACACAATCGTTATTAATATAACAATATAAACTTAGAATATTAATGCAGAAAGCATTCAAATTTCTTAATTGAAACTCAAAAACCAGAAGAAAGTATATTGAAAACTTATCAAATTATGTTGTCCTATCAATTTCTTGTACATTAGTAGAATGTCCTTCCTAATTAATTTAGTAACATTAATATTAACATTTCATTTAGTAAAAAGTGATAAAATGACTAATTTAGTAGTCAGACACGATGTTACTAATTACATTAGAAAAATTGTCAAAAATTTGGACTCAGAGAGTAATTGCGTTTTCAACCAGAAAATAATTTCAACCAAAAGAGATGAATTTAAAATAAATCAATAACAACAAATTTTTTAATAATAAAAATAATTTTTAATCAAAAAATTACATTACTAAGCAAAGAGTTGAATTTTCTAAAAACCAAAAGAATTTTGAATACAATAGATAACATTTCAAGTCGAAAACGCAATTTCTTTTAAGACAGTTGCATTTTCCAGTCGAAAAATTTAATTTGAAACCAAAAAAAGTTCATTTTCATTTACTAAAATAGATATTTTTTAACCAAAAATTGAATCGTAAAATTTTCAGTTAAAAAAATTAATTTTCAAGAATAAAAACTGAAGTTTTAACGAAATATTTAAATTCTCAACCAAACAGTTAAGTTTTCAACATATGAGGCATAAATTACCAGCCATAAAGAGAATAGCTAAATTTTTAGATCGCAAAAAAAATTACTTTTTAAACTAAAAAAAACAGGTATTATTCAAGAAAACATTTACATTTTCAACACAAAAAATGACTCTAAGTAGCCGTATAGGCCTTAATAAAACCTATGCAATTTCTTAGCGTAAAAATATAATTATCACTTAGTTTAACTTTGAACCGAAACAGATAATATTTCTCACCGGAGAATGAGATTTTTCAACAAAATACATCAACTTACAACAAAATTATTGATTTTTAAAAGCCAAAACGGCGATTTATCTACAAAAAAAGTTGAATTTTATACCAAAAAGTTGAACTTTATACCAATTAGTTACATGTTTTGTTAAAAAATAATACTTTTTAACCTTAAAAACAAAAAAGATTTTAATTTTAAATTAGAGGCAGTGGAGTTTAACAAATAAAAATTATTATAAATTTTCTACTAAAAACAAAACAAATTTTTAACTAAAAAAGTTCATTTTCAACCAAGAATGATGACTTTTTTTATCATAAAAGATGAATTTTATACCAAATAATTAAATTTTTTACTAAAACAGATATTTTTTAATGAAAACTTGAATCGTAAAATTTTCTGTTTAAAATATTAATTTTCAAGAACAAAAATTGAATTTTTAACGAAATATTTAAATTCTCAACCAAAAAGTTAAGATTTCAACATAAGAAGGATAAATTACCAGCCATGAAGACAATAGCTAAATTTTTAGATAACAAAAAAATTATTTTTTAGAAAAAAACAGGCATTATTCAACAAAAAATTTACATTTTCAACACAAAAAATCACTCTAAGTAGCGGTATAGGCTTTAATAAAACCTATGCAATTTCTTATCGTCAAAATATAATTATCACTTAGTATAAGTTTGAACCGAAACAGATAATATTTCTCACTGGAGAATGAGATTTTTTTAAAAAATACATCAACTTACAACAGAATTATTGATATTCAAAGCCAAAAAGGCGATTTATCTACAAAAAAAAGATGAATTTTATACCAAAAAGTTGAAGTTACATGTTTTGTTAAAAATTAATACTTTTTAACCTTAAAACAAAAAAGATTTTAATTTTAAATAAAAGACAATTGGAATTTAAACAATAAAAACAATTATAAATTTTCTACTAAAAACAAAACGAATTTTTAACCAAAGAAATTAATTTTCAACAAAGTAGTTTAACTTTCGAACAAATAGTTGCATTTTTAAACCAACTTTCAGCCAAACAATATTATACTTAAATTTTCAGTTACAAAAATTAATTTTCAACCTAAAAATATAAATTTTCAACAAAAAAGAAATTAATTTTCAACAAAGTAGTTTAACTTTCGAACAAATAGTTGCATTTTTAAACCAACTTTCAGCCAAACAATATTATACTTAAATTTTCAGTTACAAAAATTAATTTTCAACCTAAAAATATAAATTTTCAACAAAAAAGTTCATTTTCAACCGAAAATTTTTAATTTTTAAACAAAGTATGCCGGACGAGAAAAGTAAACTTCGGCATATCTTGCCGGAAGACAATACTCGATTTTCGTATTATCAAACGATCTCAAACCAGTAAAATCCGTGTCGTCGTTTTTCCGTTGAAAACCGTTATATTGAAAAGAAGGATGATTCTGTGATTTGAAGTTGCACTGCCTGTGTGATTTGAAATTGATTCGGTCCAGTGAATGAACTTAAAACGATTTCAATGGAAATGATCTTCTTCGGTCAACTTTAATTGTTTTCCATATATATTTTTTAATAAAGTATTTTTATTTACACAAGAGAGTTTAATTAAGGTAAATTATTCTAATTAACTTTGTCTTTTGAGCACTCACAATAGCACTTTAAAAATTACCTGCATTGTCACAGTAATCTGGTTCTGTCAAACGTAGCGCGATACAATTTTCGGGAGAAGCTTCCTTTCTGACCACTCAAACGTTAATCAGTAAGGGAATGATTATACACTTGGTTACGCAGAACCGGAAGGATTTCCCCACCTAACTGTAAGATAACCCGATTTTTTGTTATAAACGCCTACCAATAATATATTAGTACTTAGCTCTGAGTCTTCTAAATATGACAAAACATTTAATCGCAAAGTTGAGTCATTCTAACTGGATTATTGTAAATTTTCCAGGGTTTTTAGGTATCAGTGCCTGAAATTCAGACTTTTTGTAGCATCAAATTTTACTTGTTCCTCATGAAAAATATTTACGAGAGTACTATGTCACTTTAAAATAAAAAAATTGGTACATTTAAGGTGACTCAAAGTGGCTATTTTTCAAACTCGAAAGAGATAAATGGGGTGATTTTTAAGCAAAATAGGGGAATAAGAACATACATTTTTTTGAATAAAATTAATGAAGGTTTTCAATTTTCAGACAAGAGATAAATTTTGTACCAAACAGATAAATCTTAAACCAAGAAGATTAGTTTTCTTATAAAAAAGATTAATTTTTAACCAAAAATGGAATTATTAAATTTTCAGTTAAAACAGTTAGTTTTCAAGAAAAAGTATTTTTTCGAAGAAATATTTAAGTTTAAAAAAAAAGATATGCATTTTCAACTAACTTAAAGAATCTTCAACCAAAAAATTTTTATCAGAAATGTATTTCAAATTTCACCCAAGTTAGTGGATTTTTAAACAAAAAATGTAATAGTTAATATTTCAAACAAAAAAGATCAATATTTAAAAAAATTGTTGAATTCTCAACTAAAGCAAATTTTTAATTGTTAACCAAACCGTTGATTTTTAACCAAAGAAGATATAATTTCTACCATAAGAGATGAATGTGCAATCAAATAGATAAATTTTCAACCAAAAAGTTAAATTTGAAATCAAGAAGACAAATTGTCAACAAAAAATATATTTTTTTCAACTAAATAGTTAAGGTTTCTACTAAACAGAGAAAACTTTTTTATCAAAAACAAAATATTTAATTTTTTAGTTTAAAAATCATTCTTTTTGCTTCCTCATAGAAAAAGCTTTATAATGGAAGGATTTTCGAAAAATTCTAAATTAATTTAATTATACCTTCCTCAAATTATAAATGTCTAATAAAAATTTCTAAGCAAATGTCCTGAAATTTTGCAAATAAATTGATTAAATTTGGAGGGCTTATTTGCAACAATAATATCTTGAAACTGATCAAAGGATTTCCCTAAATATTTATTTCATTTTTTTGGCACTCAATGATATTTACAAAATTAAAAAATTAATACAATTTATTAATTGGCAAGCAAATTATCATCATTTATATTATATTTGAAATCGATTTTTATAATAAAAAAAAAATTCATTCTCGTAATTTAAAGTTGGTGCGAGAATCTACACGATGTGTTGATTCGAGACGAATCGATTGACCTACAATATTGATAAATTTTATTAAAGAGTAAGAAAACTATGGTAATGCATAATATTGAAAAATACGTTTTTTATGGTACAACTGTTTTCTTTGACATAATTCAAAGTTGATGCAAGAATAAAAAAGATTCCTTTTCCAGCTCGAAAAATTACCATTTTAAGTACAAACTTCGATTTGTCTGAATTATAATTGTACCTAAACATTATTTATAGCATTTTGTAATGTTTTGTATTTTTTATAAATGCCTATTCTTAATTTGATCAAAATTAAGGCTTTAGCTTGTCAATTATTTCAAAAATCAGAAATGCTTCCTCTATGAGGAAGTAAATACATTAGCTAACGGTAAGCAAAGTGCTCGTAAAACGAGCACCATATACATATAAATAAAAAAAATTTGGAAACACTCGAGATCTAATTTTCAGCTAGCTTTTTAAATAACGAATTTTTAACAAAGTGGTTAAATATTCAAACCAAGAGAGGAATTTCAAATAAAAATATGAATCTTCAAGAAAACTGTAACAAAATAGTTGAATCCTCAAAGAAACAGATCATAAATTTTGAACAAACTAGTTGCATTTTCAACCAGAAAAAATTTTTAATCCCAAAAACATTTTCCATCTTAATAGACGAATTTTGAGCAACTACAACAGTTGATTTTTCGACAAAAAAATACAACTTTACAACAAAATTTTAGAATTTTTCATAAATGAATTGATTTTTTAACCAAAAAATAATATTTTCACCCAAAAAATATTAATTCTGAACGGTTTGATTTTATTTTTGAGTTCCAGAAATTCAGTTATCATTGAAGCGAAAAAAAATAAGCAAGAAAAAGGGGAAGTTTTTTAAAAATAAGAAAAAAGGACGAATTCTTACAAAAAGAGTAAAGAGTTTGAAATCTGATATTGGAAAGTATTTTCATATAATTGATTAATATAGATTTCATACATAGATTAAATAAATTTTCTTTCTTTTTAGATAAAATTAAAAATAAAATGGTTGAATATATCCAAAGGGGCTTTTTCCTTTCAAAAAAAAACTTCAGTTACTTTTTCCTTAAAAAGTGACTGAAAGAGACTTATGCTACTATGTGGCAGCACTGCACATTTGTTTTATGTTCAAGTTGAAATAAGAAAATAGTGAAAAAATTCTGATTATTTGACACACTTTTATTTTTAAAACTTTCAAGACAAAAGTATCGCTAAAAGCTCTGTTGAAACTTAATAAAAATTAATTTTTAATTTATTCCCTTTGTAAAAATGGGTTTAATTTTACCCCTTTACTAAAAAATTCCGAAAGTTAATAAATTTAGTGTTTTTGAACACCTGTTTAGAGTTCTTAAATTTTTAAATTTTAAATTAAAAAATTACAATTACAAAATTACAGAGTTGCTATTTAGTTAAAAATTAATCTCTTTTGTTTGAGGGTTCAAACTATTTTGTTGAAAATTCATCTTTTTTATTGAATTCAACTATTTTGTTAGAAAATTATAATAATTTTTGGTTGAAATATAAAATATTACGTTTCTCGT
>JAAAKG020016298.1:0-45769 GCA_010014905.2 Druon quercuslanigerum
GTTACAGTTTGTTATAGTGGGGTGGAAGGGTCTTAGAGAAGGCCTATAATTAAAAATTAAAAACAAAATCTGATTTTAAGCCTAAGTACAATCTTGATTTAAGACGATCCTGATTTAAGGTAGGATAATAGTCTAGAAATAAGACGATTAAAGAGCTGAAATTCAGTCGTGAAAAATACTGAAAAAGAAATGCAAGTCAGAGAATGCGCTGAAATTGAGTCATTCGATGGACTATTCTTCGATCGCAAGGTAGAATATGGACTTAAATTAAGACCTAATCTGAATTTAAAAATCAACTATCAAGATTTCTCGAATTATGTCATGAAATGAAACGTAAAAATAATTTCCTTGTTTAAAATGAATTTAGTTCGATTTAAATTGTTTAAATATAAAATATAAATAACATTTAAACAATTTTTACGTTAGTATATTTATTTTAAACAAGGAAGTTAGTTTCATATTTTCGCAATAATAAACAAACTTTTTTGTCATCTTGTGTTTTTGCTTTCAATCGAATATAAATGAAAATGTTTTCTCTTCGGTTGCATTTCCTAAATTAAAGCTTGAAAAAAGCTCAAAAGACGTCACAACTTAAGCCTTTCGAGGACTGAAAAATAGCTTCATTCAAGTCTCTTTTTCAGCTCGAAGTATCTTCATCCCAAGACAAGACGATTAAAACTTTCTTTAAGACCAATAGACTAAAATTCAGCCCAATTAGTGGCTTATTTTTGTTTTAAGACTCAGGTGGATTTTTTTAAGTACTATTTATTTTTACTATTTTTACTATTTTTACTACTATTATTATTTTTTACTATTTATTTTTATTACTATGATTAAATCAAGTTAACGACTTAATTTCAGACAAAAATGAAAACAAGTCCAGTGTAAATTTCAGACTTTGTTCTTACTGTGTAATATTAGAGATTTCTTAAATCTAAAGAATAAAGTTTTGAAGTGAAATTTGTCGTATCACAGAATTAATACCATTTTGACTCTTTTTTTTTTCTGTGCCGAAAAATATTCTCTAAAATCCATAACAAAATATTGGAAAATAAACCAACTTTTTCTGAAGAAAGGGGGATTAGTTTTATTCTAGTTCATAATAAATTACCGTCGGAAATTATGAGATCGATTGACGCAAGCACTATTAAAAATGACTGCTAGCTTTGAACCACAATAACTCAGCAAAAAAAAAATGACAGTGCATTTTTTAAAAAAAATTCTAGATTTTCTAAAATTTTGTACGTCGACTTCAAAATTTAGCATGACTTAGAAAAATTGTTGCAAAAATCTGAAAATTATACGATATAGAGCCTGAAATTTTATCTTTAATTTAAGCCAACGAAACTCAAAAAATCTTCATCGGTTCCCGAGGTACGATTAAAAATGTTCAATCGTATCTGAGTTGAGATTTAGTCGACGATCACGATTCTCGGCCGGTCTGCTGCTCGCCTCCTTCGTTGAGGCAGTACCGAATAGGCTACGCACAGAGGTGGTCCTTGATTGTGGCTTTATTTTGTAATTTTGATAATCGAAAAACTAAATAATGAGCGAGTTGTTTGTGTAAGAAAAATGTTTGTGTGAAGGAAAATAATAAACTACTTATTAGAAATTGAAAATATATTTTTTATTACACCTACGCACTGTTTTGTATTTAATTTATTTTGGAAATTCCATTATTATTCACTTTTAATATTTTTGAGTGTTTTTCATATAAATAATTTATTTATAATTTATCTGCTTAATTCGTTTGAAAAAAGTTTACTCTCATAAGAATATATCTACAATTTTTATTATTATTCTAGTTGATATCAATTTTAAGAAATAAAAAAAACTGTTCATCATTTTTTTATTCTTTAATATAGGGATAATTCTGAATTAAAATAATTGTAAATAATTTTTAAAAAACAATGAATAATTTTAAAAATTTACAATAATTTAAACTAAAAATTACTGATCAACAGAATCAAAAGTATAAGAGAGCCCCAATAAAGCACCACCTCTGTGCGTGGCCTATTCGGTCCTGCCTCAACGAAGGAGGCGAGCAGCAGACCGTCGACTAAAACTCAACTCAGATACGATTGCACATTTTTAATCGTATCTCGGGAACCGATGAAGATTTTTGAAGTTTCTTTGGCTTAAATTAAAGACAAGATTTCAGGCTCTATATAGTATAATTTTCAGATTTTTGCAACAATTTTCCTAAGTCATGCTAAAAGCTGAAGTCGAGGTACAAAATTTTAGAAAGTCTATAATTTTTTTAAAAACTCTTCACGTGCTGTATTCGCTTCGGCAGATTAAAAAAAATCTGTTTGACATTACTAGACATGGAATTTTATAGGCTTTCCAACTTTTCTTTAAAAAAAAGGCCCTGTCATCTTTTTTCGTTGAGTTATCGTGATTCAAAGCCATCTGTGATTTTTAATAGTGCTTGCGCCAATCGATCTCATAATTTCCGACGGTAGTGTATGATTCGCCATCAATTTTTAGGGGTATAGTTTCACCTAACAGTTCACGTCTTCTTTAGCCCTAAAATAGTAGGATAAAAAAGAGGGTGGCTTATGTGTCACTCGTTCATAAAAATTGGGGTTGCAGTTTCACGAGCTGACACGCTTTGACTTGGGTCATTAACTAGGGAGAAAAGGGAGAATAATACCTACAAGGCCTGAGGGTTCACACTTTAGAAATTCTGCTGCCGTTTGAGGACGTCCACCTACAATTTGCCACGAGGAGGGTTTCTTTACATTTTTCGTCAGGAGCACATTTTATTGTTTACTACTATTTTATTATTATACTACATGACTTATTATTATAGACACCCAATTTTAATGCAATCCTTCTCAAAATTTGTTAAAATCTAAAAAAAAAATAAATGCGTTAAAAAAATTATATTTGAGGTTCCGCAAGACCCATGAAAACAAATATTTTCCATAGGAACAAAAACACTTTTTGGTAAATTTTATTCTGAATTATCAATATTAAGTAAAATGACTTGAAACTTGACCTTTCTGTTTACAATTAGTTATAAAAGATAAAATAATAATTCTTTTTTAAAATATTTGCCCCATAAGTCTATTTTATAGGGACCGAATGAAACCCCATAAGTTAAAAATTGGGTTTTGTGAGTTTCTATCGTTAATTATGAATTTTTAAGGCTTTTTTAATGAAAATTGTTTCTAATGCATAAAATACTACTTCTCAATAATAAATCGACCTTTAAATAAATTGTTTAAACAATTTATTACAATTTATTTTTTAGCAATTTTCTCATGAAACGGAGTTAGGAAGTCGCGGTTTTCGGAAAATTTCAACTTAGTTAAAAATTTTCGGCTACAGCGAATCAACAGTTATTTAAGTTTAACATAAATAATTGTTTAAACAATTTATTATTACTTATTATAAAATTATTTTAGAGTAATAATAGAAAGTTGCAGTTTTTTCTGAAAATTTCCACTTTTTTTACTTTTGAACTAGAGTTATACACTAAATAATTGTTGTTAACAAATATAATTGTTTACACAACTTATTATTGAATAATGCTACAAAGTTTCGGATTTTTCTGAAATATTAATTCTTTCTCTTTCTAGTCAGAGCTAGGTAAAAATTAATACAATTTAACAAACACAATTGTTTAAACAAATTAGTATTGGTTCTAACTAGATATTTGCGGCATTTACAAAAATTTGCTACTTTTGATCATCTTTTCACATAGAGTGAGGTACTAATAAATTTTGTTTACCAAAAATTATTATTTAAGCATTTTATTATTATTTTTAATAATATTATATTTGAATGATCCTAGAGAGTTGAGGTTATTTTCTTAGATATTCAACTTTCTTACCATTTTTCAACTAAATTAATGTCATAATCAACATTTATTAACAAATAAATTGTTTAAATAATATATTATTATTTTTGATAATATTATCTTTGAATAACGTAAAAAAGTTGCGGTTTTTTCTCAAATTTTCAACTTTTTGTCCAATTTTCAATTAATGAGAGGTCAAAATTAACAGAATATACCAGAAATAATTGTTTAAACAAATCATTATTATTTTAAATAAATGCTAGAAAGTTGCGGTTTTTATGAAATATTCAAATTTTGTCCACTTTTCACTTAAAGCGAGGTAAAAGTAAACAGAATGTAACAAAAATAATTGTTTAAACAAATTAATTTTATTTCTAACTTTTTTCTTTTACATTAATGCTACGTACTTACGGTTTTTAATTCTAAAAAATTAACTTTTTGTCATCTCTTCACTTTGATTGAGGTAATAGTTAACTCAAGTAAAGAAACATAATTGCTTAAAATATTTACTATTATTTTTAATAATAATCTCTCAAAATGACCCTAGAAATTTGCGTTTTTTTAAATTTAACTTTTTGTTGTCTTTTTTTACTTTTACTTTGATTTGGCTTTTCCTCTTTAAAAACAAATTAAAAATAAACAATAGAGTGGATCTTTTTTGAACAATGTTTTTCTTTCTTGTGAATAAATATTTCTGAAATAGAACAAATATTTGGATTATTCTTAAAATTTTCTATATGGCTGTTATTAAATGGAAATTTCCCTTCAAGTTGTCACTCCAAACCTTTTTTTTTTTAATTATTATTAATACTATTATATATTATTTTTGCCTCACTGAAACGTCAAAGAAAATCTAAAAAACTTTGGAAAAACTCCCAGCTTTCCAGCATATTACTATAAGAAAGATAGTTAGAAAACATTATGAATTGTTTAAACAATTATGTTATTAACTTGCATCAATAATTAGCAGACTAAATTAGAAGTGGTCAAAAAAGTAAAAATTAAAGAAAAAACCGAAATAATAACATTATTTAAAGAAAATATAATTAAAAATAGTAATAATTTGTTTAAACGATTATTTTTATTGAGTTGAATAAGTTATTATCTCACTCTAATTGAAATGTAGAAAAAAAGTGGAAAATTTTAGAAAAAATTTTGATTTTCCAGTATTATTCTAAGTAAATAATATTATAAAAAATAATAATAAAGTCTTTGAAAAATTATTTCTTTTAAATTAAATTGACTATTGCTTTGAACTAAATGAAAAACTATACAAATAAATTAAGAATTTAAAGAAGCAGCGTTTTTAAACAATTTATATGAACATCTAGTTATCAGTAAAAAGTAGTACTTTACGTATCATAAAAAATTTGTATTTACCACCCTATTGTGCATTGTGTGTCTTTATTATTTAATTGTAAATTGTGTGTTAAAAAATGTAAATTGTGAATTGAACGCTGTCAATTTTACATTGTAAATTATAAACTTCAAATTTTACATTTTAAAATCTAAACTGTACATTTTACATTGTAAATTACACGCTGTAAATTTTACATGTAATTTGTACCCTGTGGATTTTATATTATTTGTTGTACATTCAAAATTATGAATTAATTTACATTGAAAAATGTACCTAGTAAAATAGTTACTTACATCTTACATTGTGAATTGTACACTTAAAATTATAAAATAATAGTAAATTTTACACCTAACATTATAACTTGATTGGAAATTATAAATTGTACCTTGTAAATTGTACAATGTGCATTGCACTTTAGGACGGAGTGAAAATGATCAAATTATTTAAATGCTTTGAGCTGAGAAATCGGTTAATATCTTCTGTTCCCTTTTTTAGTTAAAAAGTCAAAAATTTTGAAAATTCCAAAAAATTTCCCTATTTCTTCAAAAATTATAGCACATTTTTTATGTACAGTTTTTGCTAGTAAATAATAACAAAATAATTTTAACTAAAACAAATTACCTAATTTATAATTTTTTGAAAATGACAAGACGATACCAATCAGAAATTTCCTCATCTTTCCCTATTTGAAGTTGGGTTCCAATGGGGTCCTTATTATAATATATAGTCTAGGAAAAATTGGTTGGGGCCCCTATCAGAATATCTAGTCTAGAAAAAACTTATGGGGCCCTGTGAGATTCTGGACAGGAATTCCCTGCTTCGTAAAGGTGTAGCGAATCAATCTGTATCTAATGGGGCCCCGACCATAGAATTCCTACAATTGTATATGCCAAAATTTTAATCTTGAGGTTAAATCAATTACAGCTGTCGTGCATTTGAGCAGAGCTTTGAAGATTTAGATAGTTTATTACATTAATATTATTTAATATATATTTATATAGAGGCTCTGACTAGTTTTCCCCACTACAGCCCGAATGCAGGTAGGGAAAACTAGCTAGGGCCCTGTAGGGGCCCTTTAAAATTTCTGCACAGGTCGTTTAAGTAGATAAAGCTAGACAAAAAATGTGTAATTTGCAAGGTCAATTGTAAAGACTGTGAACATTAAACATTTTTACATAACTTATACTATATCTCCTAAAATTATCGACATTATCAGAAAATTTTTTTTGAAACTGTTAAGTCTAAGTAAAACGAACAATTTTTTTCATGTGCATTGTTAGCCGACATTTATTAAAATTTTTACATTTTGTTTTCAAATTCTGCTGAAGAAGTCATAGAGCAAGAGAAAACAAAATATGAATATTTTAATAAATGTCGGCTACAATCGGTTTCAAAGAAACCTTGTTGCAAATATTGTTTGTGGTTTTTTTATATAAACTATAGGACAGATGCAAAAATGTGCAAAAGAAATTTCATGCGTCTTAGAGCAATGTAAATAATTCTGAAGAAAAATTTGCAAAAGATCCATAAACAATGTATAAAAATCGATTATTATAATATGCTTTTTTGGTGTTTTTTGCAAAAACTATCTGGCAGACAAAAAATCGCACATGAAAAAAACTGCTATGCAAAAAAGTGATGTAAAAATTTTTAATTAACAATATCTCGAGAACGACCGCCAGTTCGCGAAAGCAACTCATACTGTTGGATTCAGGTGACCATTCTGCACAGTATCCATTAAAAAAATTCCGCGAATCTTTCAGGTCATACCACCTCTCCATTGTGGCTCCCTGAGCAAGTTGTCAAAATTGCCCCAAAAAAACATTAAATTGCAAATTTTTCAACACTGGAAACATCACTGCAATGTTTTTTTTTTTTTTTGAAAAACCAAAATAACAGTATGTTTCTTTAGTTCAAGCTAAAGAAATTGTTGGTTCGACATATTAAACTTTTTCAAAAATGTTTGCTGGACTTAAGCCAAAGAAACATGTTTTTCCCCATTTTCAAAAAATTATAAGTTGAACAAAAACTGTTCTGTCTACTTTATAATTATTTAGTATTTTTAATAGCAAAAACTTACATTTTAGGAATTTTCGAAACTTTGAATTTTCAAATCAAAAAAGAGAACAGAAGATATTAACGATTTCACAAACTATTTTTATTTTTTTCGGGTGTGAAACCATAAATTTGTTTCGCTTAGCTTGTAAATTATACATTGTAAATTGTAAATTTCAAATCGTTAATTGTAAGTTGTGCATAATAAATTTTACATGGTAAGTTGCATTCTGTAAATTTTACTGTGTACATTGCACCTTTAAAATTAGAAATTGTACATTGTAAATTGTAAGCTGTAAATTTTAGGTTCTACATTTACATTTACATTTTCAATTATAAATTTACCTTGCCAAGTGTACGTTGTAAATTGTACTTTGTAAATTGTAAAATAAAGTTTAATATTGTAAATAGTGCTCTTTAAATTATGCATTGTACATCTTACATTATAAGTTTGATTTTATAAATTGTACATTGTACACTTTGAATTGTACATTTGTAATTGTAAATTGTACATTGTAGACTGTAAATTGTAAGTTGTACATTGTATTATTTATTGTGTGTCCTGTAGATTGGTTATCGTTAACTGTATAATAATTGTGCATTTAAAATGTTACATTTTAAATTTTAAGCTGTAAATTTTAATATTGTCCCATATATAATATAAACAATGTTCATTTTACACTGTGTAATAATGTAAATTGTACATTTTACATGATAAATTATACCTTGTAAATTGTACATTTTAAATGTTAAGTTGTACGCTGTAAATTAAAAAGCGTTAAATGTAAATTGTCTAATTAAATTTTACATTGTACATTGTACCTTGCAAATTGTACATTCTAAATCGTACATTATAAATTGTATATTTTTAATTCTAAATTAAGAATTGTACATTGTAAATTGCAAATCGTTGATTGTAAGTTATACATCAAATAATTTACATGGTGAATTGTATGCTGTAAACTTTACTTTGTACATAAATTTTAAATTAGAAATTGTACCTTGTACATTGTAAATTCTAAATTGTACATTGTATACTCTACATTGTACATTATAATTTGTAAGGTGGACATTGTGAATTTTAAACCGTAAATTGTAAATTATGAAATTAAAATTCTACAATTTAAATCGTAATCTGTAAATTTTATATTGTACATTTTAAATTATAAATTGTACCTTGCATATTTTACGTTGTAAATTGTACTTTTTAAATTGTACGTTGTAAATTTTACATTTTGCGTCGTAAAAATTACATTCTAAATTGCACATTGTAAATTGTAATTGTAAATTGTAAATTTAAAGTTTTACACTGTAAATTGTAAATTGTACACTGTAGGTTGTAAACAGTTCAGTTGTGAATTGTGAAATAAAGTTTAACATTGTAAATAATGCCCTGTAAATTATGCATTGTACATTGTTCATCTTACATTATAAGTTTTATTTTGTAAATTGTACATTGTAAACTTTGAATTGTACATTTGAACTTGTGAATTATACATTGTACGATGTAAATTGTACAATGTAAATTGTACATTGTAAAGGTTAAGTTGTGAATTGTCAATTTTAAATTCCGAATTTTAGATTGTAAATTGTAAGTTATACATTGTATTATGCATTGTGTAGCTTGTAGATTGGTTATCGGTAATTGTATTTAAATTGCGTATTAAAAAAATTAAACTTTAAATTGTAGGCTATAAATTTAAATTTTGTAAAATGTATAATCTAAAAAATGTTTCTTTCACACTGTGTAATAATGTAGATTGCACATTTTACATTATAAATTATACCTTGTAAATTGTACATTGTATATTTTAAGTTGTACGCTGTAAATAATAAATCGTTAATTGTAAATTGCCTGATTAAATTTTACATTGTACATTGTATATTGCACATTTTACATTATTACCTTGTAAATTGTACATTTTAAATTAAAAATTAAGAACTGTACGCTGTAGATTGTACATTGTAAATTGCAAATCGTTAATTGTAAGTCATGTATAACAAAATTTAAATAGTAAATTGTATGCTGTAAATTTTAATTTGTACATTGTACAGTTAGAATTAGAAAATGTACCTCATACATTGTAAATTGTAAATTGTAAATTGTAAATTGTAAATTGTAAATTGTAAATTGTACATTGTACACTTAAAATTGTACATTATATTTTGTAATGTGCACATTGTGAATTATCAATCGAAAATTGTAAATTGTACAATTGAAATTATACAATTTAAATCGTAAGCTGTACATTTTAGATTATAAATTTTAAATTATAAATTGTGACTTGCAAATTTTACGTTGTAAATTGTACTTTGTGAATTGTAAGTTGTAAATTTTATATTTTACGTCGTAAATTATACATTCTAAATTGCACATTGTAAATGTACATTGTAAATTTAAAGTTCTAAATTGTAAATTGTAAATTGTATATTGCAAATTGTATTATGTTTGTTGCAAACTGTACATTGGATATCGACAATTGTATATAAATTGTGTAATTAAAATGTTACATTTTAAAGTTTAAGCTGTAAACTTTATATGTGCAATCTAAACAATGTACATTTAACAACTTACATCAAATTGTACCTTGTAAGTTGTACATTGTACACTTTAAATTGTACATTATAATTTGTAAGGTGTACATTGTGAATTGTTAAATTATACAATTTAAATCTTAAGCTGTCAATTTTAGATTATACATTTAAAATTATAATTTGTACTTGCAAATTTCACGTTGTAAATTGTACTTTGAAAATTGTACGTTGTACATTTTACATTATGCGTCGTAAATTGTACATTCTAAATTGCACATTGTAAATTGTAAATTTTATGTTCTAAATTGAAAATCGTAAATTGTAAATTGTAAATTGTATTATGTTTGCTGTAAACTGTACATTGGATATTCACAATTATTGTATTAAATTGTGTAATTAAAATGTTACATTTAAAATTTAAAGCTGTAAATTTTATATGTGCAATCTAAACAACGTACATTTTACATCAAATTGTACCTTATCAATTGTGTACTGTAAATAGTACATTGTAAATTGTAAGTTGCACGCTGTAAATTGTAAATCGTTAATTTTAAATTGTCTGATTAAAAGTTTACATTATACACTGTACATTTTACATTATAAATTTTACCCAGTAAATTTTACATTGTAAATGGTAAATTGTGAATTGTAGATTGTAAATTTTACATTATAACTCGTAAATTGTACATTGGGAATTGTATATTACGTATTATAAATTGTAAGTAGTAAATTGTACATTGCAGATCGTCTTCGAACTTTTTACTTATACAGCAGAAATTCAACAACAGTTCTCCAGATTATGAGATTATCTTCCCCAAGTGAGATTATATTTGACAATTCTCGAGAATTGACACCCCTAGAACGTTCTCACGAGTGACTAGACGACTAAAATTTGATTGGCACAGGATTAGCGACCCTAGACTTCGAGGCCCCGGGGACAAAAGTTATGGGATTTACATTAGCCAGAAGCCCTTTTATTTGCCCTCAATTCCACCACATCTCTATTTTGCTCAAATTATCTGAATTCCTTCCAGAATAGTGCTTTAAAAATGGATACTCTATGGGCAATAGCTGCAAATGTTACTTTTGTTTATTTTATTTTCCGGATTCTCTTCGAATTGCTTTCGATTCTCCATAGGATTCCTATGAATTTTCCATGAAGTTTCTTCAGTCGGTCAAAAGTTTTATAGAAAAATGAGAAATTTCGTTAGGTACGGGAATTTCCATAGAGGAACCATAAAATTTCCATATTTGCCTAATATCACTGAGGAATTCTACAAAAATTTTCGAAAGGGCTTTCTCAAAATAGATATGGAATTCTTCTGGAATTTTTATGTCTTCTAGAATTAGAACGTATAGATGATATAATTAAAAACCAAAGAACGACAAATTTTATGGTATTCTTTTATATCTTACATGCGAAAATTAAAAAATATTCTCTTTTATTAAGAAAAATCATTAAAAACCCTAGTTTTTAAAAGAGTTTTAATATAAAAGCTTAATAGAAAAAAAATAAAAAATTGTTGGTTGCGTGAGCATTTTTTATCGGGAATGTACAATATAAAATTGCCGAATTATGAAAATCCCGAAATTGAACATTTCCGAAAATAATATTCTTGACGGAAAATTGCCAAATATAAGAACTTAAATAAATTAATTTTAATCAACATTATTTTTTTATTAAAAAAATTCAAAAAATATTTTGCTTAATTTTTTTGTTTAACATATACTAGGTTATTTATGAAGGTTATATTAGCGCTTTACAAAAAATTGGTATTTAATTACTAAAATTATTATAACTTAAACGAGATTTTAAATACTAAAATATTTTTGGATTATGTTAGGATTTTTCGTCGAGAATTCGTGTTTTGTCCCTTTATTTTTAATAATAATAAAATCACAACAAAAATCACAAATAAAATAAAAAAAAAATAAAATAAATAAATAAATTAAATTAAATTAAATCACAAATAAAAAATCACAACTTTAAACCATTTTAGCTTAGGTTATCGGCTATTTTAAACAAAAATCATTATATTTTAAAGATGTACAATCCTGCACAATCTTCTGTTATTTTATGTTTTTTAGTGTTTTTCGGTGAAAATTATTGGTATGTTAAATAAAAAAAATTATTAGATTTCAAAGGGGATTGACCATTTTTTATAACTTTGGGTTATATCGATTTTTTTACTAAAATTAGTATTTGATAAAGAAAATCAATCGCTGTAAATCCAATTTTTTTTAATTAATAAAATTTACAATCTTGAGCAATTTTGCGTGATTTCAAAAAATGTTAATGAATTAAAAATTTTTAAGGTTATGTTGGTCTTTTAAATCGAAAATTGGTATTGTCGAACAACATTCATTATGATTTAAGTAAAAGTTAGAATATTTAAACCGTTTTCAATTATATTTGTGTTTTCCCCTTTATTTTTAATAATGAGGAAAAAAATATTTTTAAAAAAAATCACTACTATGAACTGTTTTAGGTTAGATTATCCGCTATTTTGAACAAAAATCATTATATTTTAAAGATGTACAATTCTGCACAACCTTCTGTTATTTTAAGTTTTTTAGTATTTTTAGGTAAAAATTATTGATATGTTTAATAAAAAAATTATTTGATTTCAAAGGGGATTTACCATTTTTTTATAACTTTGGGTTATATTGGTTTGTTTTTGACTAAAATTAGTATTTGATACCGAAAAGCAATCGATTCAAATTCATTTTTTTTTAATAATCAAATTTACAATCTTGAGACATATTACTTAATTTCGAATGCTAATAATTTTTGAAATTTTTTAGGTTATGTTGGCATTTTACATCGAAAATTGGTATTGTCGAACATAACTCATTATGATTTAAGTAAAATTTAGAACCTTTGAACCGATTTCAACTAGTTTATGTTTTTCCCTTTATTTTTAATAATAATAAAAAAAAAATTTCACATTACAACTTTGAACCGTTTTAGGTTAGGTTATCGGCTATTTTAAACAAAAATCATTATATTTAAAACATGTACAACGCTGCACTATTTTCTGTTATTTTATGTTTTTTTTTTAGTATTTTTCGGTTAAAATTATTGGTATGTTTAATAAAAAAAATTTTGAATTTCAAAGAGGATTTACCAGTTTTTATAACTTTGGGTTATATCAGTTTGTTTTATCTAAAAAAAGTATATGATACAGAAAAGCAATCGATTCAAATCCAATTTTTTTTAATAATAAAATTTACAATCTTGAGCAATTTTACGTGATTTCAAAGAATGTTGATAATTTTTGAAAATTGTTAGGTTATGTTGGCGTTTCACATCGAAAATTGGTATTGTCGAACAAAATTCATTATGATATAAGTAAAATTTATAATCTTTAAACGGTTTCCAATTATGTTTGTGCTTTTTCCTTTTTTTAATAATTATAAAAAAATATTCAAAACAAAATCACAACTTTGAACCGTTTTAGGTTAGGTTATCGGCTATTTGAAAAAAAATATATTTGAAAGATGTACAATCCTGAATAATCTTCTCTTATTTTATATTTTTTAGTGTTTTTCGGTAAAAAATATTGGCATTTTTATTCAAAAAAATTATTAAATTTCAAAGAGGATTTACCATTTTTTATAACTTTGGGTTTTGTTTTAACTAAAATTAGTACTTGATACAGAAAATCAATCGATTCAAATCCAATTTTCTTTAAATAATAAAGTTTACAATCTTCAGCAATTTTACAAAGAATTTTAATAATTTTTGAGATTTTTTAGGTTATGTTGGCGTTTCACTTTGAAAATTGGTATTATCGAACATGATTCATTATGATTCGATTAAAATTTAGAATTTTTGAACCGATTTCAATTATTTTGCGTTTTTTTCCTTTCTTTTGAATAACAACAAAAAAATATATTTTTTTAAATCACTACTTTGAACCGTTAGAGGTTAGGTCATCGGCTATTTTGAACAAAAA
This sequence comes from Druon quercuslanigerum, assembly GCA_010014905.2. Classification (NCBI taxonomy): domain Eukaryota; kingdom Metazoa; phylum Arthropoda; class Insecta; order Hymenoptera; family Cynipidae; genus Druon; species Druon quercuslanigerum. The sequence continues at coordinate 13,718 of JAAAKG020016298.1, forward strand.
TTATTATAATTTAAAGATGTGCATTTCTGCACATCCTTCTGTTATTTTAAGATTTTTAGTGTTTTTCAGTAAAAGTTATTGGTATGTTTAATTATAAAAATTTTTATATTTCAAAGAGGATTTACCATTTTTTATAACTTTGGGTTATATCGGTTTGTTTTATCTAAAAAAAGTATTTGATACAGAAAAGCAATCGATTTAAATCCAATTTTTTTTAATAATAAAATTTACAATCTTGAGCAATATTGCGTGATTTCAAAGAATGATAATAATTTTTTTAGGTTATGTTAGCGTTTTACATCGAAAATTTGTATTGTCGAACAAAATTCATTATGATTTAAGTAAAATTTAGAATCTTTAAACCGTTTCCAGTTATGTTTGTGCTTTTTCCCTTTATTTTGAATAATTATAAAAAAATATTCAAAAAAATAATCATAACTTCAAACCGTTTTAGGTTAGGTTAGCGTTTAAAACAAAAAATTTGTTATATGAAAAAATTTTTAATATAAACAAAATTTAGAATCTCCAAAAATGTTTTGATTATAACAATATTTTTCGGCGGAAATTATTATGTTTAATAATTACCAAAATAAAATTTGAAAGAAGATTCACAATTTTGAACCATTTAAGGTTATGGTTGCGTTTAAAACCAAAAATGCTTGTATTTTGAAACAAAAAAAATCATTATGATTATTGTTAACAATATTTAGAATATTATAAAATATTTTCATTTTGCTGAGGTTTTCTTTCGCAAAATAGTATTTCCAATGACAATAATCAAATTCGAAGAAAATTCATAACTCTGAATCATTTTAGGTTTTGTTATCTGTGTACGATTTTGGATTACTTTATTGTTTTCCATCGAAAATTGACATTTTTAATTTTTTTTAAGTTCGAGATTAAATGCGTTTAAATCGAAAAATTGTCATATTTAAAGCTAAAATAATTATTTTATGAACAAGATGTAGAATATTAAAAAACATTGGATGATGTTGATTAAGGTTATGTTGGTATTTTCCATATAAAATTTTAATTTTAACACAGAAAATCATTAGATTTTTATCTCATTAAGTTTGTTAAAAATAACAAAATTTAGAAGCTTGAACAATTTTGCTTGATTTCAAGGAATGCAAACAATTTGGAACAATTTTAGGTTATTTTGGGGTTTTGCACCAAAAATTGATATTTTAAAACCAAAATCATTCTAATATGAACAAGATTTAGAAGTTGTTAACTATTTTGGATGACGTTATTGATTGTTGTCGGGAATAATAATGTTAGCACAATTTAAGTTTAAGTTGGCCTTTTATATCGAGAATTGTTATTTTCAAATGAACATCATTATAGTTAAATAGATATTTAGAATTTTTTTATAAATTGTCGATTATTTTAAGTTTTTCGTGAGAGATTGATATTTTGTAATAAAACAAAAACCAGATAAAAATCGCGTGCGTGCTTCTTTTCTAGTTTTATTAAATATTAAAAAAAAATTATATTATACATAAAAAAAGCTATTAAAAGTGTGTTTTAAAAATGAAAATAACCCTTAAAATGGGTTATAGATAAGACAAAAGGTCACAACAAAAAGGATTTAAGATTCTTACATCATTGACGTTGTTAAATCGCCTTTAAAAACATCAAGGGTTGGCAGGACACACGAGATCAAGATAAGCTTGAATCGCGCTGAGCCATGTACTTCGCTCTGAGGCATAATAGACCCATGTCATTTCTTACAATTCGAGATAAAACTTCCCAGAAAAACGATGCTATATTTATAACCAAATGCAGGGCCGAATTTACGGCGGGGCAACCGGGGCGATACCTCGCGGCCCCCACAGGATGAGGGCCTCCACAAACCATGGATCCAAAAATTTTATAGCAATAAAATTTTCTATTTTTAAGAAATTAATGATCAATTAGGTATATATCCAAACTAGGGATATTTTCATTCTACATAAAATTTATAAATACAAATTATAATGCAATTGATTAGAATTTGAATGTTTCTATACCTAATAATTAATAAAAATTTTAATTATAACATTTTACATTTTTAAATCACGTGCATTTGCCGCCTTACTTATCCAAGATGGAAAAACTAAGCGTCGGATTTTAACTGGCTCAGTTTTTTTACTTGCGCGTAGCTAGACTATATATTTATTAGATCATGCGCGCGCCTCTAGCATGTCTACTCTATTTGTAATATCTCTATGGAGCGCTTCATTCGGGCCTATGATGTTGTCTACGATCGATTTGGCTTTTTGAATCATTTTAGAGGATTTGAGTATATACCATAACTTAGTGAAGCTGTAAAACGACGATCTGGAAATCAGTCTTAAGAATGAGTTGGTCCAATTTGTAGAAATAATAGATGCTTTTAAGATAGACTGCAATGTCGACAGTGAACAATAAGAAATATTCCTCTACAGGATTCTGATGAATAACAACTTAAACGCTGCACTTCCTAACATTGAGATTACGTTGAGAATGTACTTGGTATTGATGGTGTCTAATTGCAGCGGAGAACGTTCATTTTCCTAAATGAAAATTATTAAAAATAGGCTACGTACGACGATGACACAAAAAAGTCTTACACATTTATCATTGCTCAGTATAGAGAGTGATTTACTTCGAGAAATGGACTTTGGAGAAATCATTAATGATTTCGCCTCTAAGAAAGCACGTAAAGTTTCATTCACTTAGATGTACTAATCTATCAACTGCAATGAATACTCTCAAAAAATGACAAGAAAAATATATATTTTAATAGTGTAACTTTGTTTTTCAAACGTAAAAATTAAATTATCAATAGATTTTTATTAATTGAAAGGGCCCCCACATACCTTCATCCGGTTCTGTCCAAATGAGTTCCACACTTGACGAGAATAAAATAAACTAGTCTCACTTAGATTTATTTTTTTATTTACATATTGCCTCCTCAAGTAAAAGAACTATGTGTGAAAAAGTCAATTGGGGCCTAACTAGGCCCCAGACAGATTCCCTAACTACCAACTAAGCTTTATTTTGGCGCCCCCATTATTCCCAGATTAAGCTCCGGTCTGGCTTGTAACGGGAGTTGTGTGAATGCCCAATCAGGCGAGCCAGTGGGGCCCCAGTTGGACAATAATAACTATGCCTAATTAACTTTAAACATTCTTCACGGTCAATGAAATTTAAAAAATTGAATTCTATTCTAAACATTTTTCCATTTAAATTAAAAAAAGATAAACAAAAAATTAAGACATGCTCAATAATTTACACGCATAAAACGGAAGACACTAACACTTTTCAATTGAGTTTTTTTTTATGAAATGCAGATTAACTGCAACATTTAGAACTTTCATAATTATTAAGAGTTCAAAGATTAAGATTAAGTTTCAAAAATATAAATCCACGTTAACATTTTCAATACTCTAAATTAAAGGATCAAGCAACACATTAAAAATTGAAAAATTCATTTTTTTAACTTACAGTTCTTAAATTAGAAGTGAAATTATTTTCATTTTAAACAGTTTAGGCAATAAGCATCTTTTGAAAGCTTTAAAATTTTATTTCAAAATCTTTGAAAAATCTAGCAGTCGTTTGAAACTTGTCCGAATTTAAAATAAGTTTTGAATTTTTTTTCAGAACTTTTAGATATATTTTAAAATGAATTGAATTTTTTAAACAAATTTTAGAAAATCCTGCAAATTAAAAAAAAATCCTTTAAATTTGAATTCATAAACTACAATAAAGCACTTATTATTCATAGAATAAATTTAAGTAATTTTAAGAGATATTTAGAGGTTGTAAAAAGATTCAAATTAAATTTATAATTTGAAATGATTCCAAAAACCCACAGCCGAATTTAAAACAAAATGTAGATTTTTGCAGATTTAAAGCAAAAAATTTAGAAGCTTTGGAAGAATTATGAAAGATTTCAAAAGAGTAAAAACATTTTAATAAGAATCCTATGAAACTTGAACAAGATTTTTCATTTTGAAAAATTATTGTAACAGAAAATTAAAAAAAAATTTCAGAGATTTCAAAAATTATCAAAATAGAACCTAGAAGTTTTTATCGACAATTCTCATTAAAATTAAGAATCGTGATTCTTAAAAAAGAGCTAAAATAATTTGTTTTAAGACAAGAGAATGTACTTAATTAAGCAACCTTTATTTTCAATTTATAATTTATAAATACTTACAAGTTTTTGCGCACCTCATTACGTAAATTACGTAGCGAAATTCTCTTTAAAACAAGGACGAAAAGTCCTCTTGGCGAAGTATTATTACATGCGTAGTTTTTTGTTTAAAAAGAAACTTAATCCAAAAAGTATACATTTATTAAAATTTTGCAACAGTGCGTTTTATCTTATTTTTAAAAAAAGAATCTCCTTATATCATTTGTGTAATGAATTCTAGGGAAACTTTTCTTAAGTATTTACAAATTATATATTGAACCATTTTTATTCATTAACGATATATCTTAGTTTATATTTACGATTCAGAAGGAGAGTATCTCACTTTTTCCAAAGTTTGAAAGATGGAAGTTTCAAATTATGATAAATTATGATCTGTGACAGGGATGTTTTTAAATCATTTTTTCTAAACCAGAATTAAAATTATTTTTTAAGATTCCCTTTGTTATTTTCTAATTTTCATTGCGGTAAACTGTAAAACTTACTGGACAATTTATAATTCTAAAATTTTAACAAGCTTGCTAAAAATTTAACTTTAAGAATAAATTTTTCATGCGACACGTGGCTAGGACCTATGCACCGCTTGTATTTTGAGGTTATGTCAAGAAATAAAGCATTTCTAAAACATGTCAACTGCCATTGAATGCTTTGATATTCTTCAATATATAAAAAAATCGCTATGTATTTCAAGATGTGAATTTTGAATTCACGTAAAATTTAATTTATTGCATCTTTAGTTTAAGAGCACAATAAGGTTCTACTATATTAAACTAATCAAGCACGAAATTTTACGCATCGAAAATCATGAATTTGAAATCAAAAGTGACAAATTTCGATTGCATATTTTTTATTTCGATCTCATTCATTTTTATGCTTCAGAAATCTCTTGCCGTTAAAACCAGGTCTAAGGGATCCCACAATTAAAACAGCTCATCCATAACTCGAAATGCACTTTTAAAGATACTTTGAATACGAAAACGTCGTAAAATTCCAAATTTGATTAATCACTCGAATCAAAAACAAGAAAAATCCCCGTTGCGAATTCTCTCGTGTTTGCACGTCGCTCGGGCGATTCTTCGCGTCCTAGCGTCAATTCACGTGTTCACACGCATTCTTTTAGTACTCAAACCTTTCCGCGCTGCGCATTCATTGCCTCAGCCCCGTGATTGGATACTGTTAGCGCGCTAATTTTCAATTCTAAAATATGCAAATCAATTGCTTACAACAAAGTATAATTGAAAAGTGCATACAAATATGGAGCATTTTTTGAATTGAGGATTACTAATAAGAAAAAAGTATTCCTTCTAGTGAATTTTAAGTCGATCATTTGACCATTATGAAACGTTGTAAATAAGTGATTTGCATATTTTATTATTTTAAATAGGCGCGCTAACGGTTTTTAGGATTTTTCTTTTGTATTGTAAAGTAATTATTCCATACCATTTCAAATTTCACAGAGGTTATACGAGATCCAGCAAAATTTAACTTTCTAGCCATATATGCAGTTTTTAGCTTCTTATTTTTTTACCCTTTTTCACAAATCTCTTACCATTTTTTAGATACCTACTTTTTTAAATATCATGTATGAGGTAAATCAACTATGAGTGCTCGGGGATCAATTTTTATTGATTACATTGATATAATGTATATTTTTGAAACCATAGACTTTTTTGATTTTTTGGATTACAACATGTATTCGTTTTAAATGGATATTTTCTTGAAGCAAAATGGGCAAAAATGTATCTTTAATATAAAATCCGATAAATGCTTATTATGTAATATATATGAAATGTAAAAAATGACAAAATTATGAATTTGAGTTTTCTGAAGGCATCTCAGTTGATTGTGAGATAATTGATTAAAGCCATACATAATAGCAGTCGTATCTTTTTAACAAATAATGAGAAATATAGTCCTAATGTTACTCTTCAGGAAAAATTATTATAAGAAAATCATTATCCTTAGTAAAAACATGATTTTTTGTTAAAAAAAATAAAAACTCACCTTCACAAGCTTCATTTTGTGATATGAAAATTTTTGTTTTAAAATTCGTGATTGAAAGCTTGCTTCATTTTCGCAGATGAATAACTCAGGGAGAAAATTAAAAAAATCACGTTCTACATTTAATGTAAATCATGTCCTCATTTTATTCTCCTGGAAATTGAATGTGTAAAAATGTAGGCAACTTTAACTTATTCATTGCTTGTTCAGGGGCATAAAATGAAGAACGGTTTTACATATGCTATAAATACTGATATTTTTTATATTCCTCGTTGTGAGTTATTCATCTGCGAAAATGGTCAAATCTCGATAGTATCAAATTTTGAGATAAAATTTTCAATAGTTGAAAAAAGGACTATAGCTATAATACATTTGACTAAAAATGAACCTTACGCGGTAAGTTTCAATTTTAAAGAACGATAAAAGAACGATTTTAATAAGCCTATGAAAATGCTAAAAAATAATTATGTTTAACTTTCTGTTAAAATACAATTACCATTTATCATTTGACAATAAAATAACTTTTGCGCATGCAAAAATAAAAGTTTCAAGACTTATTTGAGTTAAATTTAGATAGTAGAATTCGAGCTTTTCTGTATATTCTTTAATACGCGTGATCAATGGGACATTGTATGTCCCCTCTCCTTATAAAAATAAAACTTATATATAAATAAATAAAGTAATTTAATACATTTATCTGATAAACAAGTTTAAAAACAATGAGTAATATTGTAGTTAAGTATACAAAAAAATTAATACGCTGCAACTATATTAAATTCGATGGTCTCGTTTTTGTTGCAATGGTATTCAATTTATAAGAAAATTTGCATGAATCTGTATCACTTACATAATTAATTTATTTTACGCGCACTGTAAATCACCTACACTTATTTTTTTCATTAATACTTCATTTTTTATTTAAATTTGTCATATAGCCTAATGTATCGACCAGCAAGAAGCGCAACAGCGTTGCCAGCGGATTAGTTTACGGCTGTACTTAAACTTGAGTCAGCGCTTTCACCGGCGGTGGGATAGGACTGCCCGCAATGCAATCAACTGCCCGAAATTTGAGATGAGGGTACACGATCTGATACGCTAACCTCAAATTTTGGATATTTTATTTCATAACTCTGAAATATCTCTGATCAACAAAAGAATGGAACATGACTGAGAAAATAATTCTACACTTGAGAAATATTACTATTCAGACCTTTGTCACTTACCGTTGCGTTTAAAAAATTTTCTCTAAAAAGACGGCTGACATTTTCACCTATCGTATTATACATTTAAAAATGAACAGCTTATTATAGGTAACGAAATAGGTAACGAAAACCATTTCAAGGTGATAAGAAAATAAAAAAATGTAGGTCGAAAAGCGTAACTCCATCCTTCATAAACAGGGCGCACTTGGCTCCCACCGCGTCTCCGTAGAGACTGACGTATGAGGCCCGACCGTCCGGTTATATACTCTCCTCCTTCCCTCTCCACTTCGCTTCCAATCCTCGGGCCCGCCAATCAAACTTCACTGGGACTTTACAACCTTTCTATTCGATCTAGGAGATTGCGCTTTACCTTAAATTAATCAAGACATTCCTGGGCATCGTGTTTTACACGAAATATTTTAATCATTCTGATTTATAATTGGAAGGGAATGAAAAATATAGGAAAAGAAAAAAGAAAATAAAGAATTATAAAAAGATTCTAATAATAGGAGGGGGCTGCTATTCAAGAAAAGTAAAGAAATTAAGAGTATTGTGTCTTGATATGGATACTATAATAAGAGAAAATACAAAGACTTTTATAAATTACTTGTAATTTTAGGTTACTTTATCAAAAAAAGTTGTCTGAATTCCTATGTCAAAGATATTGAACAGTTTTCAACAACTGTGCTAACCTTCCTGGCACTTGCACCTGACCGTCCATGACCGTGAGTTCATGCTGCAATACTCAATATGTCGCGAGATATTTCAGTCGGATTTTTGATTCTATTATATTAATTTTTAGTTTGACAAATTGTACTTTTTCAAACAAATAAAAAATCAAGCATGATAATCAATCACATGCTAACGGAACGAGACTGTTTCAACTGCGCATGTGCCGAAAAGCATTATTATTGATAGTAAATCTTTATTGATTTAAAATAGACCCGCGCTTTTCGGCACATGCGCATTTGAAAAGTGGCTTACAATGGGGGTATCAATAAAAGGCCGAGACAGCCAATGAACGTTACTGGACAAAAATATCTTGACAACTCGCAATAGAGGTGGGGGCCTCTTCAAAGGGGGACATTCGTGAGCGTCAACGTTTCACGACGGGGGACATAGGTGGAAGTTTACTGAAATTTCGTTAGTATATATGCAATACATTTAGTCAATGGTTTGACTAAATTTTGGTTTCCATAGTGAAAGTTTTGCTGAACCAAAGAATAAGTTTTTTCGCTTCGGAAACTTAAAAATCTTAATTTTTGAAAAATGTATACTTAAATAAAAAAAATTAAGCAACTTTTTTGTAAATTAGGATAGTCATAAATTGCGATAGCAACTAGGAAAGTTTAAATAAATTTAGATTGTTTCTATAAGAAAACATTTTTTTTTATTTGAAACATAACAATGCAGTAATTTTTTAATATCACCATGAATAATTTTGTTTTATAGGGTCCAAAAAATTCAGAATTGAAAAAATGGATTTCAAGAGTTTTTGGTGCTAATTGTGATTTTTTGCTGGTTTTTAATGCAAATTGTTTCTAAGACATAAAATACTACTTTATACTGATATTTAGAAATTAAAATACAATTGTTCAAATATTTATTATTGTTTTTAGCAATTTTCCCTCAGAATAGAGAATTTTCTACTTTTTGTCAGATTGTCAATTAGAGTAGGGTAAAAGTTAATTATTGCTAACAGAAATAATTGTTTTTATAATTTTTTAGTATTGCTAATAATATTCTCTTTGAATAATGCTATAAATTTCTTTTTTTTTCGGAAATTTCAATTTAACAAAAATAATTGTTTGCACAATTTATTATTATTTTTAATAATATGCACCTTGCTAAGTGAAACAAATTTGCGGCTTTTTCTTAAATTTTGAACTATTTGCTTATTTTGCGAATTGACTAACTTCAAAAATTAATTAAACTCAGCAATCATAATTGTTTAAAAAAATTATTAACTTTGCAAAATTTAGCTACTTCATTTTTATAAAATTAATTGTCAGCGTTAAAAAATAATTTTTTGTTTCAAGTTTTGAACTCTTTAGTTGAAAATTCATTAGTTTAGCATTCATCATTTTATTTTAAAATTAAAAATTCAAATACATGGTCTAAATTTGAACTAACTTATAAAAAATTAATTTTTGTTTGTTTAAACATTCATCATTTAAGTTAAAAATTTACCTGCTTTGTAAAAATTGTTATTTTTTTGTATTGAAAATTCAAAAACTTGTTTTAAAATATCAACTGCTCTGTTGAAAATTAATCTTTTTAATTAAAATTTCAACTTTTGGGCCAAAAATGCCTGTATTAATTTGAAAATTCGACTTTCCTGGTCAAAAATTAAACTTCTGGGTTGAAAATTCATCTTTTAAGTAGAAAAATATTATTCTATTTATTTTATAATTATTTTGTCAACTAAATATTTATCTATTACATTTTTGGTTGAAACTTTATATTTTTTAGTTAAAAATTCGACTGCTTTGTTGAAAGCTGAACTACTTTGCTAAAAATAAATTTATTTGGTTGAAAAGTCATCTCCTTGGTTAAAATTGGGTTTCATGGTTGCAAGTTTATTGTACAGCTTCTTGTTTAAAAATCATCTTTTGAATTGAAAACTAAAATATTTGATGGAAAATAAAACTTTTTAGAAAAACTTAACTATTTTGGATGAAATATAAACTTTTTTATTAAAAAAGTATATTTTCGGTTTAAAAATTCAACTGTTTTGTAGATAATTTGTCATTTTCTCTCTAAAATTCGAAACAACTTTAGTTGAAATTTCATGCATATTTTTTTTAATTCATATTGTTTTGGTAAAAAATTAATTTAACTATTTGGTTAGAAATTATTCTTTTTTGATCAAAAGTTTAACTACTTCATTGAACAATTTTATTTTAAAAAATTTTAAGACTCACCTCTGGTTTAAAATTTAACTTTAAAAAAATGTTTTTTCTTTTGGCTTGAAATTAATTTCTTTAAATGAAAAATATAAATATTCTATTTTTTGTTTTAAATTTATACTTTAAAAGTTCAAAATACAAATATTTATTAGATAATTTATTGGAAATTTAACTGTTTGGTTTAAATTTAAACTATTTTGTTTAAAGTTAATGATTAATCGAGACAGGTGTCTAGTACTAGTAGTAGCTTCAATGAAATATAGAGATGGATTACGAGCAGATCGCCTTACGCAACTGTATTTCAACCTTCCTAGTCTGATAGATGCCTATAAATAACATGTATCGGTAGAGCAAAAAAAAGATCAAAGTCGCTGCAGAAAAATAAAGTCATTTTTCAATACTCCACCACCGACGCAATAACTACTTTTCAATAAAGTGAACTTCTGATTGAGTACGATTGAAGTGAGTCATTTGTTTCCATTTAACTTGCGTAAAGGCACCACATGTTATAGGAGTTCGTAATGGACCTTAAAACAGTTTTATTACTAAATGCCAGTTGAGTCGAGAGCTAATAAAAAGATAGTGGGATAACTTGCAATAACTGATCTATTATAAAGTAATTTACGTTTTCTGATGGGTAAGTAAAACCATTTCAAGATGATAATAAAATTAAAAAATGTAGGAAGAAGAGCGTAACTCCCTCCTTGATAAAAAGGGAGCATGTGGCTCCCACCGCGTCTCCGTGGAGACTGACGCGTGCGGCCCGAGCGGCCGCTTATATACCCTCCTCCCCCTCCACTTAGCTTCCAATCCTCGGGCCCGCCAATCAAACTTCACTGGTACTTTACAACCTTTCTATTCGATCTACGAGATTGCGCTTTAGCTTAAATTAATCAGGATACTCCTGAGCATCGTTTTTTACACAAATTATTTTAATCTGTCTGATTTATAATAAATATAAAAATAGAGAAAAAAAGAAATATGGAGATAAAGAAGTATGAAAATATTCTAATAATTGGAGGGGGCTGAAATTCAAGAGAAGGAAAGAAATAAGGGTACTGTGTGTTGCAATGGATACTATAATAAGAGAAAATCCAAAGTTCTGTTACTCAATGAAAAAGGAAAAGAACTATCAGGGTTGGTGGATGAAAAGGGCTGGTATATATTAATTGGAAACAAAAAAGATGACGAGGAAGGCGAATTTACTTGCACAAGAGGTAGTTCGGCAACAGTAATATATTAAATAACTGACAACATGGCGCAATGGGAAAGTATAGGAAAATGAAGATAGACGCTAAAGTGGAATCAGATTCCCATTCAACAGGGTTGTGATTAAAGAGCAGAATCAAATAGGTAAAGGAAAAAAGGTGGGGTGAGATATAGGAGAAAGAAGTTAAATATACAGAAAAAGAACAGACTAATTAGAATTCGAGAAGGTCCAGTTAGAAGAGGTGTAAAAAGAACTAAGAGGAAAGGTGAACAAGGCTTAAAAGGTTCAAAAGTTAAAAATTAGAATAGGAGAAGATACAAATTCGACAAGGTGAGACATTGATAGCAGAAGAAAGAAAAATGACATAAAAAATCCATACAAGGACTGAAAGCAAGAAAAAGCAGATAGGTTTGAAGTATGTCGATAGTAGAAACTAGAGTATAGAGAATTGTGTAAGAAAAAGAATTCATAAAGAAATAAAAGGGAATGAGTAGTAGGGAAATTGAAGGAGTGAAAATAAGGGGAGTAGGAGAAGTGATAAGAAATGAAGGTTTAGGTAGTGAGAGGAATAAAATACGAGAAGGAAAGTATTTGCTGGGAAAGTGAGGAGACGGAGAAGTAGATGAGAAAGAAGTTGTGGCAGGAAGGCGAGAAGCATAAGGTTGAAATACGGGAAGGGAAGGTAGGGGAAGTTATGGAAAGCGACGATTGATGCACTTTACGGGAAGTAGAAGTGGTTGAAAATATGTTGAAATGAGGGGAAGAGATTATAGGAAGTGATGGAAGGGAAAGTATAAAAAGTGAGAGAGTGGAAATGAGAGGGGTAAGTTAAGTAATAAGAAATGAAGGGTGAGAAAGAGGGGAGAATTGTATGGTGGAAAATTATGGAAAGGGAAGTGTTCGTTAAGGAAGAAAGGAGAGATGAAAGTTGATGTGGGAGGAATTAAGGAAGGGAGGGAAGAAACGATGATTGGACTGCCCGACTTGATTAATGTCTTTCCTTAATTTCTTTCTTGATTTCCTCTTAATATACTTTTTTTTACGCAAGTAAAAATCACTTTAAGTAATTTTGCGCAACTTTTCGGCCTTATTAATTTCCACCCACAAGGGAAACTAATAATCCTAATGTTTGACGTCATATCTCGACCACCTGACACGTCTACGAGCAGCCACCTGACATCCTTCAAAATTGCTCGCGATAGGACGTGTAATGGATTTCCGGTGGATATTAACTCTGACAATTAATGGCTTGTATGAAACCAGACATCTATGCCATTGATCAAAAAATTTCTCATAAAAAGAACACTCATTCACTCGGAAAATTCTCCCCTAAAATAGAGGTGCAAGCGTCATTGAAGAAATAAAAAAAAAGGTCCATCTTCTTCACATTACCAGATATTTTATTGATCCTTTAAGAAAGGTAAGGCAGGGTGCATAAATTCTATAAAGTTAATTTTCTGAAATTTTGAAACACGTACCCCCCCCCCCCCAATTTTTATTTATTTGTTTAATTTTTATTTTTTCAGACTAAATTTTTTTCATAAAATTAACAGATCATCCAAAAATAATTTAAGTTTATTTGACTGGTGGGGGAGTTCGGTAAATTTTTCTGTTTTTTATGAATTCATAAAAATTCATAAAATTCATACTTTTAGACAAGTAGTTGAATATTTAAATAAAAAAGTATTTTCAGAAAATACAGAAAATTATCCAAAATTTTGAAATTTCTAACAAATAGGACGAGCTTTCTGCAAAAAGAGGTCAATTTTTAATATTGCAGTTGAATTTTCAACCAAAAAGATTATTTTTCTCAAAATAACATAAACAAATTAGAAAAGAAAAACTTTTATGCAAAAACGAAATACCTAAATTGAAATTTGAAGCTAAAAAGACGAGCTTGCTACGAAAAAGGTGAACTTTCAACCAGAAAATAAGTTTTTAATCAAATATCTGACAAATTCAACTCAGAAATATTTTTCAGTCAATAAAAAGAATAAAATCTCTTCTAAAATTTTGAAAAGTTTAAGCCCAAAAAACAAGCTGTTTGCAATTAAATTAAATTTTTCAACAAAATGATTGACTTTTAAACAACGTAGATAATTTTTTACTTAAAAATAGGAATTCTCAATAAAATACATAAATTTCTAAACAAATAGTCGAATTTTTGAAAAAGGATTAATTTTCTACCAAAAAGCATATTTGCAACTAATCGCATCAATATCCAACAAAATAGTTTATTCTTAAACTAGAAAAGACAAATTTTTAGCCAAAAACGCATTAGTTAAATTTTCATTTATAAAAATGACTTTTTCATTCTCAAAACGAATTTTCTACACAAAATTTAAATTTTATAACAAAAAGTTAAAGTTTTAAGGAAAAAGTTAAATTTTCAGCTAAAAAAATAATTTTTAACAAAAAAATATTATTTTTAAACACAGGGATGAATTTTATGATAAAATTATAAGTCATTAACTAAAAAAATGAATTTATAAGAACGCAGTTCAATTTTCAACCGAGGATTTCAATTTTCAAAAAAAAAAAAAAATTGCAGTCAATGAAGAGATAAAATTTTATTCAAAATTGAAAAATAGGCAAATGGACAAATTTAAGTTTAATAAAGCGACATTTTCAAATATATCATTTTTGACCAAATTATTGAATTTTTAATCTAGAAAAGATCAAATTTTACAAAAAATGGATTAGTTTAATAATAATATAATACAGAAAATTAGAATTTTATAACGAATGGATAGTTTTTTTTACCAATTTGTTGAATTTTTAACCAAACTGTAGAATTTTTAAACCAGAAAAAGCATTTTATAACAAAAAATAGAATTGTTTATATTCAATTAAAAATTACTTCCCCTCCACTATCTTCTCACTTCCCCTACTACCTCACCCCTCACTTAACCACAATTTCCCTACTTCTTCTCTCTCAGATTTTCCTTACTTTCTTTATTTGACATCCCCTTATTTTCCCTCACTTCCACTCCACACGTTTCCCATCACTTCAACTACTGTCTCTCATATCATTTTCTCTACTTTTTCTGCCCCTCTCTGAGATTATCTCACTTCCCCTACTTTCCCTCCCATCATATTATCTTACTTCCTCTACTTTGCCTCCCCTGATGTTTTCTCACATCCGTTCCACTCATTTTCCTTCACTTCCTCTCTTTTCATTTTCCATCACTTTTACTCCTTACCTTCGCCTCATTTCTCCTACCTCCTCTACTCTCACTTCCCTTACATTCTCTCACTTTTCCTTTTTTGCTTCTTCTAATTTTTCAATTCCCCCCACACTTAGTTCCTCACACTTTCCACCTCTTCATATTAAATCACATCCTCTACTCGACTTATTGACTACTGCCATTCCCTTCATTTTTCTTTACTTTTCCTCGACTCATCTTCCCTCGATTCGCCTCCTGTCGTTTTCTATTACTTCCACTACTTTCCTTCGCCTCATTTCTCCTTATTCCTCTACTTTTATATTCCTCATATACTTTAACTTTTCCAAGTTTCCCCACCTGCATATTTTTTCACCTTCCTTTTACTCATGTTCCCTCACTTCCTCGCCCGACGTTTCCCATCACTTCCACTACTTTCCCTCGCCTCATTTCTCCTACCTCATCTACTTCCCTACAGTCATATTCTCTATTTTCCTCTAGATTTCCTTCCCTCATTTCCCCTTCCCACATTGCTCCTCACTGACCCTCCACTTATTTTTCATCACTTCGCCTCCTCTTGTTTCTTATCACTTCCACAATTACTTCGCCTCATTTCTCCTACTCTCACTACTTCCCCATCCTCATATCATCTCACTTTCTCTAATTTCTCCTACTTCCTCCACTTTCCCTCCTCTAATATTCTCTCACTTTTCCAAATTTTCCTTTCCTCATTTTCCCTTACTACCCCTCCAATCAATTTCTATATCCTCCTAGTTCTCTCAATTCCACTTTCCCTTACCTCATTTTATCAGAAATTTTGTAAACGAATTTAAGAGTGATCCACTCATCTCCTAGTGAGAGGAAAAATGTGTAGCGCCAATTGCGGAAGAGGATTTGAAGTTAAATTTAAAAATATGAAGACTGTCGCCGGTGAATTATAAATCCGGACTCTTGCTGTACCTTTCAAGGCAAATTTAAAATGAAAGGATTACATTTAAATCCTGACGTTTCTACTCTGATCTGCAAAGTAGCGTTTACAAAAATGAGGGCTCTAAGTTCTGCACAACCAGGCGGGAGTGAAACTCATCACGGGTGGGATTCGTTTAACGATTCTCCGCTCCCGATTGTTATCGTCTACATATCCTACGTGAGCGGAAAGCCAGAAAAGAAGACAAAAAATATGCGTTGGAAAAATTCCAAACACGTGTGCAGTCCGAACTTGTCCATCCGATCTAACTCACTTCTACTTTCTACTAATCGACCGATTATGCAACTTTTTGTGCTCAGAAAAGTTATCCAATCGTTTTTCGCAAAATCGAGCAAAGAATACTAAGGTTCGACAAAGCTAGAATTGTTTTCTTATCGAGAGAAAAAAAAATTTTCATATTTTTAGAATCTCTTTCTGGAAGGGGCCGTCCAGAAACTACGTTATCAATTGGAGGGGGCAGGGGTTAGTAACAGAAAAATAGAGGGGACCGAGTAAACAGATGTGAGGTTACGAACTTAGATAAAGCTTATTGCATTTCCTGATAATTAATTATTAACAATGTGCAGTTCAATAACAAACTTAATAAGTTTTGAAGTCACTATCATACTTCTGATTATAGAGTCTTTCTTCTACTCCTCTTTTTTCTCCTCTTCGCCATTTTCTAAATTACTTTTCTTTTTCTCCTTTTTTCAAAAAAATTCACCTTTTCGATTGGATGACACTTCTACTTCAGATTTGTTTACAATTGTTTTGCCTTTTGACCCTCACAATATCTTTTGGTTTCAGTGAGAGAGCATCGTGGTAGTGTTGCTGTTCTGCCGGCTTGAATATTAATTTTTTTCCCTTGATAAGGAGGCTGTATAAGTGCCGAAACGTTGGTAAACATATTTGAAAATGTTTTTTGTGGTTTGATAACAAAAACAAAAAAGACGAAAGAAATTAAAAATAAATTATTTATATTTGAAAATTTGCTTAAAAGAAGAGAGAAGGAAGTGAATTTGGTTGGTTGCCATTTCATTTTTCTTTCCTCTTTTTTGTTTTTGTCCAAACGGAGAAGTTCTTTTTCTTTTCTTTTTTGCTTGTTGGATTCTTCATTTTATTTTCAGGAATTATGCTCATTAAAATGATTATTGAACGAAAATTAGGATTTTAAATTTGACTTTTATCTCATTTAAATGTCATTTAAATAAATAGATCAAGAGTACTATTTCTTATGTTTTTAGGTAAGCTAAATTAGAATCCGTGGTCAAAATTCGAATATTTTGACTTCAAAATTCGAATATTTTGACTTCAAAATTAAATATGGCGGTTTTTGCATATAAAAATAGTGAAAAATGTTTGATTTTTTATTTTTATAATTTTTTTCAGACATAAAACGCGTTAATATCTTAAAAATTCTTTAACCATCGGTGCACAAAATTCTTAAACTTTAACAGAAAATTTTTATATATGTGCTTTTTATACCAAAATGGCGGACAAAATGCAAAAATGTCCCACAAACTGTTTTTTTCCATCACCGTTATTTTTCTCAAAAACTTCAAAGGTTAAAAAAACGTTCCATGGGTAAAAAATGTCTTAAATTTAACCAGAAAACACTATGAAATTTTTTCAGATTTTTCAGAAAAAATTTTTGATTTTTCAAAAAATTTGAAATTTGCAAAACAATTTTTCAAAAAATCTGAAATAATTCAAGATTATTCTTGGACTAATTCTGAGTCATTTTTATTCTTGAAAAATTTGCACCAGAGCCTATAGTTTTTGGGAAATAAATAAATGAAGGTTGAAGATTCATCATATTAATAAAAGATTCAACTGATCAGTGAAAATTAATTTTCTTTTTGCATCTTTATATTTGCTTGTTAAAAATTCTCATTTAGTTCACAAATCATATTTTTTAGTTGAAAATTCATATTTACGAGTTGAAACCTAAACAAGTTAAAAAGTCAAAAATTTAGTTGTAAATACACTTTTTGTTAAAAATTGATATTTTCGTGTTAAAAATTGAAACTTTTGGTACACGATTCCATCTTTGAATTCAAAATTAAATAATTTGGTTAAAAATGCCACTGTTTGGTTAAAAATTATTCTA
This sequence comes from Druon quercuslanigerum, assembly GCA_010014905.2. Classification (NCBI taxonomy): domain Eukaryota; kingdom Metazoa; phylum Arthropoda; class Insecta; order Hymenoptera; family Cynipidae; genus Druon; species Druon quercuslanigerum. The sequence goes on from JAAAKG020016298.1 coordinate 31,461, forward strand.
TTTTTGGTTTTTAATTCAACTAAGATGTTAAAAATTCCCCTTTCTTGTTCAAAATTTTTCATATAAGACATAATAATAAACGATTTAGATAGAAATTAACTTTGTGTTGAAAATTTATATTTTGGTGTTGAAAATTCAACTATTTTTTAGAAAATTAAACTATTTCGTTGATAAATGAATTTTTTGGTGGAAAATTCAACTATTTTATCACAAAATCATCTGTTAACGATACATCGTTTGGTTAAAGGTTGAATTATTTATTTGTTAATTAACTTTTTAGTTATAAATAAACTTGTGGATAAAAAAAATAAAAAACTGTTTGATAGAAAAAATTTTTTCTAGCTAAATAATTATAATTTCAGTTTCAAATTTCATAAAAAAGTTAAAAATTAACTTTTAGTTTAAAAATTTAACTATTTTGTAAAAAACTCATCCTGTTGCTTAAATTTCTAACAATTTGGTAGAAATTTCAAGTATTTGGTTAAAAATTAATTTTCCGGTTAGAAATTAAAATATTTTGTTAGACTTTCATCTTTTCTGGTTGAAGATTCATAATTTAAGTTGAAGATTAAACTATTTAGTTATAAATTAAATTTTTTTTAAATTCATATCTTTACATTGAAAATTTAACCTTCTCGTGTAAAATTCATCCTTTGCCTTGAATATTTACCTATTTGGTCAAAAATTTAACTATTTGGTTGAAAATTAACTTTTTGTTTAAAAATTCATATTTTCGGGTTGAAGATTCAACCATTCAGTTGTACATTAATTTTTTTGTTGCAAAATTGATATTTTCGATGTCAAAATTATACATTTTTACACGATCTTTTTCCTTTGGCTTGGAATTTAAACTTTAGAGTTGAAAATTAACTTTATGGTTATAAACTCATGTTTGGTTGAAGGTTAATCACCTTTGGTGGAAAATTAAAATATTTTATTAAAGTTTGTTAGTAAAACATTCTTGGTTAAAAAATCATCTTTTTGGTGACAAATTTAACGATTTATTAAAAATTTTATTTTCTACCTTCTTCATTAAAAATGTAACTTATTTTTTTAAGAATTTTTTTTATTAACAATTTATTTTTCATCTGAAAACTGAATTATTCTTATTTTGGTTAAAAGTTATTATTATTAAAATTTTTCGTAAATTAGAGTCTTTATTTGGTAGAAAATTAATTTATTTTGTTGATAATTCGTCTTTGTTGATAAAATATTGATCATGTTTGTTTAAAATGCATATTTTTGATTGACGATTTAACTATTTTGTTAAAAAATTCCTCATTTTTCGTTGAATTAAGCTGGTTGATAACTCGATCTTTTTGGTGAGAAGTAGTTTTTTTTAACTGAAAATTTAGCTATTCTATTTTTGGTCTTACTTTAAAAGCATTATTATATATAGAATGGTTCCTTATTCAGAAAAGGAATAAGGGAGAGACTTTAAAGGGGCAGCGGGTATGGAAGCAACTTGTTGCTGAGTCTAATAAAAAAGGAAATACGATAGAAAAGCTTATAAAACGATTTGGAAGTGCGCCAAAGATATCCCGATACTTGTTGCTACAAGTGAGAGTAAGAAAATAGATTATTTAGTATTCGTGGGCCAATAAGAGTTAATTTTATTTACAAAATAGGAAAAGATAATATTCTACGTTTGCTTATCCTTTTCGATAGGTAAATATATACTTGAGAAAGAAATAAGAACAAAAAATAAATAAATAACGTTTAACACCCCCTTGCGTAAAAAGCCACGATGTGGCCCCCGCCGCGTCTCCGCTGAGACTGAAGCTTACGGCCCAAACGTCTTCTTATACTCTTCTCCCTCCACTCGGCAGTCCCACCAATAAAATTTCGCTAGCCCTTTGCGACCTTCCTATTCGACCTAAAAATGTTTTCCTTGGCTTCAGCGTATTACTACACTCCAGAGCATCCTATTCAATCCAGAATTATTTTCTTCGAGTCAACATGGCCTAGAAACCCCCATTAAAATGAATTTCAACATTGAGTTTCACGCTTTCCGAGTGGGGCTCTAATGCGTAAAATTAAAATTATTTATCCAGGCTAGTAAACCAGTGGATTTACGCTCGGAAAGAGATTTGTTATTATCGAGCGTAATTATTTCAACGGGCGCTAATGTCGCAGAATTATTTATATGCAAGATTATGGAAACTCGGAAGGCATTAATCAAAAAATTGTGCCAGGATATTCGCTGACGTATCGAGAGCGATCTATTTAGATAAAACTGGCAGTTTTGAATTGAATGAGAAATAAAAGTGGATTTTCGGATGACGAATGTCTCGCTAAAAACGGCAGGTTTTAATGTTATCGTATGCAGCGTAGTAAGCTAATGCATCGATTTTGCCGAGTATTTTCATCCTTCTCTGGTCGGGGCACCACCAGCTGATTTACGGCTTGCTCGAGTGCTTCCTCATTCGTAACTAATGCATCTCAAAGGTCACGCCAGATTCATAAACCCCCTTGGCTACTGAGATATTTGTCAATTAAATGGTAATTATCACTCTCTAGACATGTTTTCCTAATTAAATTACAATATTTCACCAGTGTAATTAATGCTGTCGGTGCTAGGATCTACAGCTTAAAAACCCGTCCTTGAAAGAAACTACGTTCCCAGTGTAAGGGGGAAGGGTCACACCGAAAACTACGCTTGCTAACAGAGGATGGTGAGAGGACGTTATCAATTTGAAGAGGGGGTCACGCCAATGACTGCGGTTGCTAAATAATAAGGGGGGGGGTTACTGAAAATAACTACGCTACCAATTTGAGAGGGGCGCGGTCACACGGACAACAACGTTTCCCAACAAGGGGAGGAGGGAGAGGCCACTATATGTACGTTACCAATATGAAGAGGGGGTCACATCGAAAACTGCGTCTGCTAACAGATAGAGGGGGAGGGTTCACTGAAGTTAATTACGGTACCAATTTGCGGGAGCAGGAGTCACACCGAAATCTATGGTTGCTAACACCAGGATACTAATATGAGGATAGAGGGGTCACTTACAGTTCAATAATAGGACTATAAGTTTCAAAATTACTTTCAATTTTAGGACTTCACACTCTTTCCTCTTTTTTTAAATTCCTCTTTCCTTCCTATTTTAAAAACAATTACCTTCATCCTCATTTTTGGGGGGATTTTCCGCTTAAATACGAACCAAATTATTAGAAAACAATTTTATAAAAGGTAATTCTTTTTGGTAGAAAATTCTATTATTTGCTTTAAAATTTAATTATTTTGTTATAAGCGCACCACTTTGTTAAATTCATTTGTTAAAAGGTCATTCTTTGGTTGACGATTCATCCCTTTGGTTTGAAATTTGTCGTTTTTCGTTAAAGTCAACTGTGTTCGGTTTCAAATCAAAATATTTTTGGTTTAAATATCAGATATTACGTATGTCGTTGAGGATTCGTCTTTTTTGGAGAAAAATCCACTACTTGGTTAAAATTCGAATTATTTTGTAAAAAATAATTTTTTTATGAAAATTCGTCGTTTTAGTTTTAAAATCAACTATTTACTAGTAAATTATATTTTTGGGTTAAAAATTCAAGTATGTTGTATTAACTTACACTATTTGGTTGTAAATTAACTTTTTTGTTGAAAACGAATATTTTCTCGTCCTAAAGTAAAGTATTTTTCAGAAAATTCATAATTTGGCTTGAAAATTTAACAGTTTGGTAGAAAACTAATCAATTTTGTTGAAAATAAACTTCTTTGCTGAGAATATTTATTTAAAAATTAAACTATTCGTACATAAAATTAAAATTTGTTGTAGAAAGTTTAAAAATTTATGTAACTTGTTAGAAGATGTCTGTTTTTGTTCAGTTTTATTTTTAAACTTAACTGTCCCCTTTTCGGTTGAAAATTGATCCCTTGTAAGTTATATATATCCAACTTTTTTTTTAAACTTCAACTATTTTGTAAAAAATTCGTCTTTTCTGGTTGAATGCCACTAGATAAATTTTTTTTTGTTTAATTTATGTTAATTTTTTAACTGGAAATTTAAAGAGTTCATTGTTCGTTGAAAACTTATATTTTTAGTTGAAAATTTATCTATTTGTTGGAGGGCTAGTTGAAAATTATCTTTTTATTTTTGAAAAATAATTTTTTAAACTGAAAATCTAGCTATTAAATTCCTTTTAATTTAAACTTTTCAATTTGAATATGCAACTATTTGGTTAAAATTGCAACTGTTTTTTTATGATATGATATATTTTATTTCTGATGTGCTTCAAGATATGGTCATCAATGGCCTAATAATCATTTTATAAAATGTTAGTTTGGCTCTTGTAATTTTAATGTGTTAGGTATAAGATAACTTAGCATCTAGCATAACCCCTAAATGTTTCGCTACTTTTTTAGGCACTAAAGTATCAATAAACATTTTCAGTCCCGAAATTAGCCAATCATTATCATTATGCGAGAATATAAGAAAATCAGTCTTAGACGTATTAAATTTAATCTTCCTTCGACGGAAGTACTTCTATAATACTTTAATGTATTTCTGCAGTCGACGTATTGCTTTTCTCTTACGTCTAGACGTTGTATAAAGGGCAGTTTCATCAGCAAATAGCGCAATTTGACCTTTATCAAATTTTGGAATCTCGTTTAAAAAGTATAAGAATTATACAGGTCCCAAGACAGACCTGCCGCTATAGGTCTTTCCTACGAGATCTCATCGTTTGTTTGAACTTGAAAGGTTCTTAAGCTAAGATTATTAATATTATTATTATATAAGCAATTATCTATTATTTAAACTAGATAATCCGGAATTTGATAATCTGCTAACCTACATATCAGGGCTTTGTGCCACACTGTGTCAAAGGCCTTTTCAATGTCGAGGAAGAGCGCGCATGTGCTGTGCTTTATATTTAAGTTTGTGCTTATAAAATCTGTAAGGCCAGCTAGCTGCTGGACTGTGGAGTGACTTTTACGGGATCTGAATTGTTCCGGTATTATTTGCTTATTCTCATTTTCATGATTTTGTAACCTATTAAATAATATTGCTTCAAATACTTCCCTTAGCGTAGGCAGCAGACTAATTGCTTTATAGTTTCGAGGAAGCTTTTTGGGCAAGAATTAGTAATGTGTGTTATTTGTACAATTGCTTTTCTGGGTAGGTATTTTAAAATAATATTCTGGATTCCATCCATACCCGGAGCTTTTTTAGGTTTTGTTTTGGTATTCAATTTTTAATTTCTTAAAAAGTGGCGAGTTTAATATTATTTAAATGAAATTCATGTGCTAAGATATTTTCATATTTATTGCTTATATTCTTATTGTGTTCCTCTTTGCTAATTCCACTAGTTAAGAGATGAACACTTAAAACTGTCAGAAATAATTTCAACTTTGTCCCTATCCTTAAAAAAAACTTTATTGCTTAAGCTGAATATTTTTTTCAAATCAGACTGGATAATATTGTTTTTAGGATACATGGGATATTATTTTTAAAAGAAAAGGCTACTCCCCCAGAGGTTCTTTTACTTATTCTGTTCTTTTTGAACATTTTGAATCCCGGGATTCGAATTCTACTTTTTTGTGCAAACCACGTTTCAATGACTATACGAATATCGACTTTATATTTCTGCAGAAACTTGGGTACTTCATGAGATTTATTTTCAAATCCACCAGAATTCCAGTGGACTATGTTGAGTGAATTATTTAGAGGGTGCCTAGCCATCAATCTCTGCAGCTGGCTCGTATAATGCATGTAGTCTTTCTAAATTTCTTGGATATTTAATAAGTTTCTCTTTAAGTCTTAGTGCTAGCTTAAAAAGCTTACCTAGATCACAGAAGCTGTTTATCTCTTGAAAAATTTCTAAGGTGTCTTCGATTTGCGCTGATCCCTTTCTTTGGTCCTCCTTATGAGGTTTTCGTGGGGATTTGTTAACTGGCCAGCTAGGTTGTCGTTGCTCTGCTTGCGGTTTTGATGTCGGCAGTAATGGAAATCTATCTCGTTTTGTAGCATCGTAGTGTCGTTTGATTTCAGCCTTTCTTTCGTTTGCTGTTGTCTATGGGCTTTTAGTCTTTTTATTTTTTCCAGATGCTGCTTGTAAACTGTTCATCCAGGATAATTAGTCGTGTGTTGTCCCTTGCAGTTAACGCACTGCGGTAAAGTTTCCTTAAGTTTTTTACATTCTTGTGTGATGTGACTTTTGAGGCGCTTGACACACTTGGGAGTGGTGTGGAAATTCTTTGACTCGTGTCCGAATCCTTGGCATCTTCGGGATTGAGTCGTTCTCTTACTATTTCGATACGTTTGCCACGAAATTCTTATAAAACAGACTACTTTGATTTTGTAGGCTAGTGGTTTGGTATCTTCAGTTAATGTCACTAGGTATAATGGATTCACAAATTGTCTGTCATCTTTTTGTTTCATTAAAATGACATTGGAAGTCTTGAGACTTTGAGTTTCAAGGCTGTTTGTAATATCACTAGGGTCAAATAAGCCCAAGCCACGAATAAACAGTTTCACTAACTTGACACTCTTTTTGTAGAATGTGTGAAAGGGTATATTATTTTTTAGGAAAAGCTCCTGTATTTTTTTATAGTCATCAGTCCGATCAGTGCATACTGTTACTCTTGAACAACTCCTGCTCTTCAAAATCTCTGGTTCTCTTTAGATGGCCTTGTTTATGAGGTTAATCAGCATAGCCAGATCTTCAATTTCTTCTTCAATTATGATAGGGGGTCCTTTTGCTGCTTGCTTTCCTTCTTGGAGGTGGCCACTGCAGTATCGTCTTTTGAGTCTATCGTAGGATTCATCGACATCTTGATCCATTGAAGAGTCGGTAGGTAGTAAGCTGAACCAATTGGTAAGCTTTAGTGGGCTTCCATTAATAGCTTCTTCCCTCGAGTATAGTTTGAACTGCTTAGTCTTGCATTGTTCATCATCCGTATTCCAATCCCTGACCATCAGTGTTCCTGATTTGGGAATTGTGGATGGGAGGAGAAGTGACCTGACGAGCTGCAGTCGCGAGCATCCCTTCCCCCACTAGTCCACCTTGTACTCTACGGGCCCAATCAAATTTAACCGGTGACCCGAACTTTTGCACGTAGATGTACTACGCTTGCGCTAAGTTGCACAAGAGAAACAAGACGTGACAACTCGTTACTATTGGGACAATAATTCGCCAGCACTTTGAGGCCTTTCTATTCGAACTAGATGATCCTATTTTAGCCTAAAATATTCCAGAAGATTTTAATGCCAAGTGATCTAAACAAATATATATATATATATATATATATATATATATATATATATATAAAGATAATTAAAACATCCCAAAGGTTTAGTGAAGTCAAAAATCTTTTCCCGCAAACTCCAGGATTTACCGGGTAATTTACATCTTGTGGTATATCCGTGTAAAGGCTTACTAACTCAAGGTGTTTGTTCTAAGACAGGGCAGATGCATCCGCCCAGTTACGAATAGCTTCAATTTCAGGTCGACGCCAACGTTTTGCTGCAGACAACATATACTACGAATTATACTAATGCCCTGCCGGAAGCACGAGAGTCGAGTGCAGACTGAGCAAGCGAATGAACGGAAGAAAACATAGAGATGATGAATTGGTTTTGGCTAGAAATTGAAATAATTTGTCTAGTTTATAAAAATTAACTATAGAGAATGACATTGTGTTTAGAAGCTGATGAGCATCTCGATTCCGAAGGAGAAAAACAATAGGTATTGAAAACACGCAACGTTTGCTCTACCGACGCAATCTGGAATGTTTGTAAAGCTCGTAAACCTTCTCCTGCAAAGTGATACGAGGCAAACTTGTAGATAAAATCGTAAATTTAACGTAGTCTATAAATTTTTTAAAGTTCAGTTACGAGAAAGCCACGTAAATAATGAATTCCTTTGTTATTCTAGGAAGAAGCCACATTTTAGTTTTAATGATAACACCTCCTGTGAAAAAATAATTCTTCTAAAGGAAAAAGTTAAGAAGACGGACTGTTTGAAAGAAAAGTGCCACAATCTAAAAACTGTCGAAAATTTATTTCAACTATTCCCATCTCAGTAACAACATAGATTTCTATGCAAAATAAATAAAATGTTATCTTCTTTTTGTCTCCCAGTTTTATTTATAGATTCTAAGTGACAATCTTTCTCGGAATAAAACCCGGCAAGCCATTCACTATCCTGCCGGGAAAATGTGTTCGTGAGAAATCTCTGGCAAGTCTCCAAGAGATTTTAAACCAGTAAAAATTCTACATCCCTTTTCAGTGTATTTTTTGTGCGATGAGTACGATAAAACTCGTTTAAAATAATCTGTTTTAATCTAAACTTTTGGGGAACGAAAAGATATTTTCTTGTCAGAATTAAAGAGATCTTAAACTAAAAAAAAATTAATGGAAGTCATTCCAACGGAAAGAATGATAAGAATGAAATGTAGAGCACCCTTTTAAGACAAAGAATAACGAGCGGACTTCTGCCGCGTCTTCGCTAAGACTGACGCGTTAGGGCCTAAACGTCTGGTTATATACTTGCCTTCCCCCTCTACTCCTTCCCCACTCCTCAGGCCCACTGTCAAACTTTGCTCGCACATTGCTGCCTTTCTATTAGATCTAGAGGATCGTGCTTTAGCTTAAGATCATCAGGACACTCCTGGGAATCGTATTTAATGTAAATAATTTTTAATTTTCCAAACGAAGATAATCAGGATAAAGGATGAAAATGTAAAGTTTAATGTTATTATTAGGTTTCAATCTGATAAGCTTCACAGAAACTTTAAAAAAATATCTTTCCTGAAAGCTAATGAAGTAATATGACGAACTGATTTTCACAAGAGATACATAAATCTGAATAGTCGAGTGAATTTTACCCTTTTTGAAGAGGAAGTAAGATGTAGGGATTTAAGTATTAAAGCTCCCAAAGGAGTTTGAGTCCTAGGATACCGGACACGCCAAGTTTGCGAAACTAGTTTGCTTTAGGATTTAGAGCTTATTTCCGGCAGTGTTTCAGAATTTTCGTTGCGTTCATAATAAGCATTAATAGAGCTTCTGGTTAAACAAATTGTTTTAAACATAAGGTTTTGTTTAGAATGTTTTGTGTAAAAAAATCGTCCGTTGTTAAAAAGTATTTTTTCAAACATATTTATTACAGTCGCGCTTATTATTAATTATGATTGGAACATAGATCCGGAATTTAGACTAAAAGATTAATAACTTCGGTAATAAATCAACAATTAAAATAAAAAAGTGATTTGCAGAGTAAGGGTTGAAATGTGCCTCAATTTAACTTTATTTGAAAGTTAATCCGAGTAATATCAACTTTTAAACTAAGAAATGTAAAGCTTTAACTAAAAATGGAATAGTTAAACTTTTAATTCAAAACTGATAATTTTAAACTATAAAAAAAAGTAATTTTCGAACCATTTTTTAATTTTTTTCTACTTAATTATTGAACTTTCAAGACAAAATTACGATTTTCTATACAAAGCAGTTAAATTATCAAATCAAAGATATAAATTTTGGAAAAAGTTAGTTTTATACAAAAAAAAACGAATTTTCAACAAAATACAAGAACTCTCAACCCAAATGTTGAATTTTTAACTAAATTAGATTAACTTTTAACAAAATAGTTCTGTTTTAACAAAAAGTTTTACTTTTATTAAAAAATAACCGGTTTCGACCAACAATGGAATACGTAAATTTTCAATAACTAGAGTAATTTTTTAACAATAAAAAAAGGCATTTTTAACAAAATAGTTCAATTTTCGACCAAAGAGATGAATTTTTGACTAAAATTTTAATTCGTCAACCAATAAGTGCATTTTTGAGAAGGTAGTTCAACTTAAAAACTTATATGTTAAATTTTTTAATAATAGGTGAATTTTTAAACAAAAATATTAATTTATTACCAAATTTTTTTTAAATTTCAATAAATCCGAGCCAAAAAGTTAAATTTTTAATTAAAAAATTAAATCACTACCGAAAGAGAACAATTTTTAATAAAATTCAAGAACTCTGTATCAAAAATTTTTATTTTCAACTCAAAAAGAAGATTTTTTAAATTAAAAATGTAATTTACTACCCAAAAAGATGAATTTTTAATACAATTCAAGAATGCTTAACCCAAAAGTTAAATTTTCAACTAAAAACATAAATTTACAACAAAAATACTAATTTTTGTAAAATTTAAGAGTTCTCAACTAATAAATTAAATTTATAAGAAAGAAAAATGCATTTTTTAACAAAAGATTAATTTACTATAAAAAAGACGAGCTTTTAATAAAATTCAAGAATTGTCCATAAAAAAATTGTATTTTTTAAAGAAGAAAGAAAAATATTTTTTTATAATTTAACAAAGTAGTTCAACTTTTAAACCTAGTTTTAAACAAAAAGATTCATTTTCTAACGACGAAAATGTATTTTCAACCAAATTTAAGAATTATTCAGAACCAAAAACTTGAATTTTCAACGGAAAAAGATCAATTTTTAAAAAAAAGATTAATTTACGAAGAAAAAGACTTTTTCAAGAAAATTTAGGAATTATCCACAAAAAAATTGAATTTTTAGGAAAGAGGTAGCTTGAGTTAGATTCCTAGTTGTTGCTAATGAAAAAAATTAATTTTTAACAAAATTCAAGAACTCCGAATAAAAAAATTTAATTTTCAGTTAAAAAATAAGAATTTTAAAACAAGAAATTTAATTTACGAGCAAAAGAGAAGAATTTTTAATTAAATTCAAGAATCCTCAACCAAGAAGTTGAATTTTTAACTAAAAACATAAATTTACAACAAAAATTACGATTCGTTGTAAAACTTAAAGAGTTCTTAACCAAAAACTTAAATTTTTCAGTAAGAAAGATGCATTCTTTAATAAAAGATTAATTTACTATAAAAAAAAGAGAAGCTTTAAATCAAACTCCATTGTTTTTCACAACAAAATTTAATTTTTAAGAAAGCAAGAAAAATATTTTTTTATTTTTTAACAAAGTAGTTCAACTTTAAAACCTAGTTGTTACATTTCTAACGAAAAAAATGAATTTTTAAAGAAAAGCAATAATTTTCTACCCACAAAAAAGTATTTTCAACCAATTTAAGAATTATTCTGAACTGGAAAGAATTTTTAAACAAAAAGATTAATTTACGAAGAAAAAGAATTTTTCAATAAAATTTAGGAATTACCAACAAAAAATTGAATTTTTAAGAAATAGGTAACTTAACTTTAAATCCTACTTGTTCCTACCAAAAAATACGTATGTTTTAACCAAAGACAAGTAATCTCAACCAAGAAGTGAAATTTTCAATTGAAAAAAAATTATTCTACTACCAGAAAAAAAGCATTTTGAACAAAAATCAAGAAATCCGAATCAAAAAATTGAATTTTCAATTGAAAAAGGAGAATTTTAAAACCAAAAATTTAATTTACTAGAAAAAGAGAAGAATTTTTAATAAAATTCAAGAATTCTCAACCAAAAAGTTGAATTTTCAACTAAAAGCATTAATTTACAAAAAAGACGCATTTTTAAGAAATAAAGATGAATTAAAAAAAAATCAATCTACTAGGAAAAAAGAAGAATTTTTAATAAAATTCAAGAATCCTCAACCAAAATGTTAAATTTTCAACTAACAGCATTAATTTACAAAAAAGATGAATTTTTAATAAAACTCAAGAGTTCTCAACCAAAAACTTCAACTTTTAAGAAAAAAAAGATGAATTTAAAAAAAAGTATCAATCCACTACCAAAAAGATCAAATTTTAATAAAATTCATGAATCCTCAATCAAAAAGTTGAATTTTCAACTAAAAACATAAATTTATAACAAAAAATACGAATTTTTGTAAATTTTAAGAGTTCTCAACCAAAAACGTTAATTTTTAAGAAACAAAGATGAATTTTTTAACAAATATTTAGTTTATTATAAAAAATACGAGCTTTTAATAAAATTAAAGAATTTTTCACAAAAAAATTGAATTTTTAAGATAGAAAGAAAAATATTTTTTTAATATTTTACAAAATGGTTCAATTTTAAAATCTAGTTGTTACATTTCTAACAAAAAAGATGAGTTTTTAAACAAAAAGATTATATTTACGAACAAAAAGACTTTTTAATAAAATTTAGGAATTATCCACAACAAATTGAAATTTTAAGAAAGAGGTAGCTTAACTTTAATTCCTAGTTGGTCCTACCGGAAAAAATGAATTTTTATTCAAATACAAGAAATCTCAACCAAGAAGTTCAATTTTCAATTGAAAAAAATTCATCTACTTCCAAAAATGAACTTGCATTAAAAAAAGAAGAATTTTTAAACGAAAAATTTAATTTAATAGCAAAAAAGAAGAATTTTTAATGAAATTCAAGAATTCTGAACCAATAAGTTGAATTTTCAACTAAAAGCATTAATTTACAAAAAAGACGAATTTTTTATACAATTCATAAGTTTTTAAACATAAAGTTGAATTTTCAACTGAAAACATAAATTTACAACAAAAAATACGAATTTTCGTAAAATTTAAGAGTTCTCAACCAAAAAGTTGAATTTTTAAGAAATAAAGATAAGTTAAAAAAAAAAGATCAATCTACTACCAAAAAGGATCAATTTTTAATCAAATTCAAGAACTCTCGACCAAAAAGTTACATTTTCAACTACAAACAGAAATTTACAACAAAAAATACGAATTTTTGTCAAATTTAGTAGTTCTTAACCTAAAAATTGAATTTTTGAAAAATGCAAAAAAAGGATTAATTTACTATAATAAAAATACGAGATTTTAATAAAATCTATGAATTTTCCACACAAAAATTATTATATAGTTTTATTATATAGTTTATATTATTTATATTATTTTATTATATTATTAGTTTTTCATGTTGAATTACTTTTTTTAACTTGAAAACCTAGTTGTTACATTTCTAATAAACAAGAATAATTTTTAAACAAAAAGATTAATTAACGATCAAAAAGACTCTTTAAATAAAATTGAGGAATTATCCACAAAAAATTGATTTTTTAAGAAAGAGGTAGCTTAACATTAAATCCTAATTTTTCCTACCTAAAAAAATGAAATTTTAATCAAATTCAAGAATTATTATGAAACAAAAAGCTACCAAAAAAAGAAGGAATTTTATACAAAATTTAAGAACTCCGAATCAAAAAGTTAAATTTTCAATTTAAAAAGAATAATTTTTCAACAAAAATTTAATTTACTAGCAAAAAAGAAGAATTTTTAATGAAATTCAAGAGTTCTCAACCAAAAAGTGGAATTTTCAACTAAAAAAATAAATTGACAACAAAAAATACGAATTTTTGTAAAATTGAAGAGTGCTCAACCAAAAACTTAAATTTTTAAGATACAAAGATGAATTTTTTAACAAATTAATAATTTGCTATAAAAAAGACGAGCCTGTAATAAAATTAAAGAATTTTTCAGAAAAAATTGAATTTTTAGGAAAGACAGAAAAATAATTTTGTAATATTTACCAAAGTAGTTTTAATTTAAAAACTAGTTGTAATATTTCTAAGAAAAAAGATGAATTTTTAAACAAAAAGATTAATTTTCGACCGACAAAAACGTATTTTGAACCAAATTTAAGGAATATTCTAAACCAAAAGCTTGTATTATCAACGGAAAAAAGATGAGTTTTTAAGCAAAAAGATTAATTTAAATTAAAAAAAATTTTCATTAAAATTTAGGAATCATACACAAAAAATTTCATTTTGAAGAAAAAAGTAGCTTAACTTTAAATCCTAGTTTTTCATACCAAAAAAATAGGAATTTTCAACTAAATACAAGAAATTTCAACCAAGAAGTTAAATTTTTAATTAAAAAAAAATTATTCTACTACCAAAAAAGATTTCCTAGCAAAAAACATTTTCAACTAAAAGCATTATTTTACAAAAAAGACGAATTTTTAATGAAATTTAAGAGTTCTCAACCAAAAAGTTCAATTTTTAAGAAAAAAAAGATGAATTTAAAAAAAAGTATCAATCCACTACCAAAAAGATCAAATTTTAATAAAATTCATGAATCCTCAATCAAAAAGTTGAATTTTCAACTAAAAACGTAAATTTATAACAAAAAATACGAATTTTTGTAAATTTTAAGAGTTCTCAACCAAAAACTTAAATTTTTAAGAAATAAAGATGAATTTTTCAACAAATGATTAATTTACTATGAAAAATAGGAGCTTTTAATAAAATTAAAGAATTTTTCACAAAAAAATTGAATTTTTAAGAAAGAAAGAAAAATATTTTTATAATATTTAAAAAAATACTTCAACTTTAAAAACTAGTTATTAAATTTCTAAGGAAAAAGATGAATTTTAAAACAGAAAGATTAGTTTACGAACAA
>JAAAKG020016299.1:0-20617 GCA_010014905.2 Druon quercuslanigerum
ATGCACTCTCGCTTTCGACCGCTCGCTCGAGTTAAGTTAAGAAACTAGATAGATATAAGACATTATGTAAATAGTTGCAAATATTTATAAATATTAAGGTAGAAATTTTCTTTTTGTTTATTATGTAAGTGGTATGGAATGGAAGTCATGTAAACCCTTAGGGGACACATTATGAATAAAGAAGAACTGCTTTTTGCCTTGAAGGGAAGAAGAACCAAATTTTTGTACTGTAATAAAATAATTGTATCCTTTCATACACCCAGAGAATCGCGTAACAAAATTCAAGAAATTTTCAGGAAAATAAAAACAGTTTATCATTGTTTCATGGTTCATTTATTTATTTATTTAAACATAACTACTGCGCAAAAAGGATGCATATTTGTTTAAATCTAGAGACATTCTTAGCATGCTCAAGGAACATCGAGACTATTTCCCTCTAGGATATTAACGTTACAACTAGGATATACATGTTTCGTTTTCCTTTGCGTTCAAGACGTGTGACGAAGACCAAACAGAAATTTATTAAAAACAAGTCTTATAGAATAGTTTATATTTTGTTATGAGAAACGAAAAAAAAATGTTTTTATTTTAAATTTAAATCAAAACGACGCATCTTACTTGCTCTTTCAAGTCTCTCTGTATCTGCCTGTTCAAGGGCAGTTTCGGATTTGCTTCTGGTAGTAATCTTATCTATTAGGCTATTTGCATTTTTTCGCAACGTGGCATGATATATAATGTTAGTTCCTTTTATGGTTATAAACAAGCGGTGATTTTCGTAAGTTCGTCGTTTATAGATTTTGAAAAACTTTAATTCTTTCATGTTGGAATAGTTCACATCGTGTAACATCAGCGTAACACTCTTTGGGAAATTTTCAGCAGGATTATGAGGGACGGATGATGTTTTCTGTGTGAGCAAATCAGTAATATAGAGATCGTGACCCCACATATGTAAAAAAACTTGGTAGCCTGGATACTGCACATTTGTTACATCCCGAGGTTTCATCCAATCGGGGTCGGCTTTGGCATAGTATAATGGACCATGGAAGACAACGCCATTTGTCATTGTTACTTCAACGAAGCCAAGTTGCATCCTATCAGCAGCGACATCTATAAAAAAATAGAATTTGCTACATTTTTTTTAGATAGTAACTAAAAGATTTAACGACTACGGTAAATCAAAAATTTATCGAATTTGGCACCTCGATTTTAGCTCAATATACTACCTAGAAAACTTGTGAAATTGTGAAATCTTGACGGGTTTGTCTGAAAATATTTTTAAACTTCTCTGCGAAGAGAAATATCAAAAGAAAATTTTTTGATTTGTCATTTCTACTTTACTCTGTTGATTATTCTTTATTATAAATGTAGCATAATTTAGTAAATAAAATCTCCATGAGAAAAATTTTTTATATCGAAGATCAAAGTCCTCCCTCAAATTTTAGAAATCTGCAGCGGTTGATTTTTTGAAGCTTCGACGTTTTGCTGCAATCTTGATAATTTTATTTCAAAAGAAAAGAAGGTCAAAGATTTACAAACAAAACATATTCAAATTAGAAAAATTCCAATTAGTCAAATATTTATTATGTGAGGATTAAGTATATTTGTTTAGAACTACAGAAGTCAATTATTTTAGCTTTGAAATTCACTATTCTGTTTGTTATAAATATTCATGATAATATTATATTGTACCCACATTTGAAATTCAGGAATCCCACGAACGTAAAAATTGAAAAGACAGAAGTAATTTTCATTTCTTCCAATTTCCTCAATAGTAGATAAATAAAAGAGAAAACTGAATCTTGAAGAATAGCTGCTGGTATTTATACCAACTTAAACAGCATCTAACTGACAAGTTTTATTTATTCTGGAAAATGAATAAAGTGATAGGAGAAGAATTGTTGATTGGAGACCTCCAAGTTTTCTCTATTTGCAATGTTTGATAACCCTGGCATGATTATTATTATTAAAGATAACAAATAAAGCAAAATAAAGTAAAATCAATGAATATGCCCTTAAAAGATTGATGTTTTTATGCGCGTTCTTGATCTATGAACTAAGTTTTTCGATTTGTCCAAGAGACAAATCGACCTCATGGTTAGAATTTTCTACCACTCTTTCTGATCACTTATAGCAGTTGTTATTCAAAAAAAAAAATAATGAACTGAGAAAATATATTTGCTATCTATTCGTATTATGTTCTTTGACAAAAAAAAAAAATTCTTGTTTGAATTATGAAAAGTAGCCAATTGCTTGATACAAATATGTGAATGTAATTCTTTTCCAAAAATATTTATTTAGCTGGAAATAGAGCAGCTAAGCCATAAACTGTTTTTAAATTGACTCACTTCTCGTGAATTGTCATTATTTGTACGATTCTGACTTAGGTGAAGAAATAATAATAAATCTGTAAAGATGATATAATTTATAAATATTATGAGTCTTGTTCACAACATGATTGACTGTTTTTCATGCAATATCTATTTATTGTTCTTGACGCCTCTTAAACTTAAAAAGAAAACCATTTTTCATATCCTGCCTGCTATATAAATTGGTCGCTGAAAAAAAGTAAAATTGTCCACACTACAATATTTACGTTCTATTCGATAACTATGATATTCATCAATTACACTCGAACTCCAAAGATACGATAAGTTCAGGATTCAGGATTTCCAAACATACGAGCATGCCTGCTACGCGCATGCGATCGTCAAATTTAAGACAGCGCGCACCCGCACGTCTCACTTTCAAATAGTGCAGGGTCGACGGGGGGATTTCTGCCCGATTCTTCGAAACTTTGTTCCTCGTATCTATGGGTTACTTACAACTTAGGAGCTCGTATCATTGGAGTTCAAGTGTATATTCAATGAATATGTTGAAAATGGATATTATATTGTTTCGATGCGAAAATATTCAACTTTATATACTTCAAAATACCCCAGAACAGAAATTCCCTACTGTTTTTGCTGTGTATTTGAAAAATCAGCCCTTAGAAACAGTAAAATAAAATAAGATAAAAATCCTTAAAAGTGGATATACATTTTCTTATCTTTGTATATATTTGAACACATAATATCGAGAAAGATACGAAAAAAGATTTTTATTTCGTTCTGCGCCTGTTGTTATCTTTAGTTATAACGTCAGGGCCATTAAATATAGCAAATACAGAAAATTTCAAATTATGTGATAAATAAAACGTATCATCTGGATGTCGTACAAGTTAGTATAAATCTCGCTGAGTTATCGAATCCCTCTGCAAAAAAAGTTCTTCAGGAAACAGTTTACTCTTTGATTTCTCTGTCATTGTCATAATTTAAAAAAATGAACGTTACTCCTGGTATTCTACTCCTTGCCCTTGTGGGCCTTTTGCATTTTTATTGTGAGTAAAATAAAGTGATAACAAAATAGAGATATTCGTGGAGTTTAAAAACAGATCCCATAAAAAGAAAAATTGCAGTTAAAATCTAAAATTCTCACAACGGTTTTTGTTAACTTTTTTAATGAAAAGCTAAACAAACTCTAAGTATTCCTGAGATTATGAAAAAAATATTTAAACCCGACTTAGGCATTTTTAGACAATTTTTATCATATCTCAGGAACGTATTAATATTTTGAAAGTTTGTTCGGCTGTAATTAAACATAAGATCTTAATCATTGCGTCCTATATGATTAAGATTTAATGCTACTACGTTTCTAGGTCACATCAAGAATTAAATTCAAAGTAGAAAACACGATAAATTTTTGATGTCTCAACGTTGCTAAATCTTTAGGTTACTAGTGTACGGAAATGTTGTAAAGGTTATTATTTTGTATAAAAGTAGGAATTTTAAAAATTAAATCTTTTCTGAAAAAAGATATTCTTCGCTCCGTTCGGAAGTAGCTTAAGGGAAAAGCACCCGACTAGCAATCAGAAGTTTTGTGCTTTGACTACCAGCGAAGCGAAGTAGAAGATCTTTTTTCAGAAAAAATTTCATTAACATTTTTTTTAATTGAAGGCTCCATCTGGTTTGAAAAAACGTTTAGAATTTCTGCTATTCTATGATGATAATACAGATTCTTTGATAAAATTAGATGCTGCCTCACAGGATGTCGCTATGGTGCAAATGTCGGATAATATTTGGTTTTATGGTGCACTACACCCCAACCGCTCGGCTCCCGACTGGATGGACCCTCGGACAAACCCGGAGAATTTTCAAAACTATGAGATTTTTATACGTTTCTCGGGTTCCTATACCAAGTCAAGACGTTCTGATGGGCTGGAAACGAGGTGGGAAGTTCCGCCCAATCGTAATCCTGCTGATTGTCGCCCACGTAAAAGCTCGCTGGCGATAGGCTCTAATCGCTATGAAAACAATGAAGAATTCGTGCGTTATAATCCTGATATAATCACACCTATATGGAACCGAAACCGCTTGTTTATTACAATTCCAGGATCTAAGCTTATCTATCAAACAATAATAGTAAAAACATAAGTGAACAATTAATCACAATATCTGTTATAGAATCATGAATATATGCAGTAACTCTGCTTAGGAATACGAGTTATACATACTTGCAGCCACGAATTTGAGAATACAAGTGTCCAAAGGAAACCTTCCTATTCTAAAATAAAATAGTGTCCATTTTTAGAAACCTATAAAAGACAGCATTACTTTTTCGTAACCTACTATACCTTCTGCGCTTTCAACATACAAAAGCTTTTTTCACCCGAAGCGGCACTCTCTCCGGTTTTCCCACACAACCGCAGGCCCGAAAACCGGCACAGTCTCCAAGTTTTACTGTATTGAAATATATTAAAACAGCGTTCTAAATAAGATTGAGTTTATCCTAACGTGAAAGCTACTGAATTCATTATCCTTCGTGAAGAACTTCTCCCTTCCAATTAATGGGATATAGCTCGTTCCACAATGACAAGACAGTATATACTGATTATACAGGTGATTGTGATATGTTAAATTAGATATAAGATGTAAACAGCTACAAGTTATTTTTTAATTGTACTTATAATTTTATTTTAAACTCGAAATTGAAAAGAATTAAACATTTTTCCGCTAATTTACTAGGGTCAAATATTTATTTATTTAAAGAATCATGATACAAGACATTCCATCGTAAGAGTAAATTTTTTTTATGATTATTCGTAAATCACGCAATGTTAATTATATATATGTATAATAAATATATTATAAATAGATAATTATTTAGATCTTTTTGTAGAAATAAGCGAATGGAATCATTTGATATGGCTACCCCCCTCCCCACTCTAGGAAGGTTATTAATGAATAAAAAGAAATTTGTCAATGATATCCCGTTTTTTTAGCGAATAGCTCGTAAAGAGTTCAGAAAAGAATTTTTTAGAATAATTATGGGGGGCGGGGCATATTTTTTATTGAATATGTGTGCATACAGAATCTGCTAATTTTTTTTTAAACAAAATCACCGAATGTTTCCTTAACTGAAGCTGAAGAAATTTCAAGTTCGACAAATTTTTTTCGTTCAGCTCAAAATATTTGACTAATTTAATCATTTTCACTTAGCCCTAACGTAAATATTTTCACGATGATTAATTTCCACTATCAAATCCAAGGATGGTTTCTATTACTCTATAGTGACTAATTTTTCCATTATTAAATTAGGAAAATTTCGCTAGTATTTAGTCACATTTAAAAACTTGAAATTCAAAAAGTACCTGCAAAGTTGTTAAGAATACTTTTCACAAAAACTAAGATATCAATTATTAAAATTCAAGAAATATTCCTAAAATACTTTTGTTTTGATTCTGATAAATTTTAATTTTTAAAGCACTAGAAAAAACCAAAGGTATCA
Source organism: Druon quercuslanigerum (assembly GCA_010014905.2). Classification (NCBI taxonomy): domain Eukaryota; kingdom Metazoa; phylum Arthropoda; class Insecta; order Hymenoptera; family Cynipidae; genus Druon; species Druon quercuslanigerum. The sequence goes on from JAAAKG020016299.1 coordinate 5,824, forward strand.
AAGGATAAAATTAATATAGAAGAGTAGAAAAAGTCCCAACCACAATGCTTGGATTTCGTCAGATAATATGATGTTTTAAAATGCATCACAGATAAAAAACTTGATAAGGACAATATTAATATTTTTAATTGCAGATTTAAATTCTCTATTAGGAATATGTAAGTCATATAAAAAAGAAAAATTTCGACTAGCACCAGATGGCGACCAACTTACGAAAAATAACATTTCTGACTATTCGAGGAATGCGCTTCCAAACGAAAGATAAAAAAGAAATTTTAACTATTTTCAATAGTCTTCTTAACTTATAATTAATTACATTTAACACCCCCTTCACTTACCTGTGAAGGGGGTAAAGTGAAAAAAAATTTGAAAGCTTACTTTTATTTTTTAAACTAAATTTTCTCATGTTGATTCCAGGTATGTAAGCAGTCATTGAATTAACTACTTTTAGCGCTTCCCAGGAACAACTACTTGGACTTTTTTCGGTGAGTTCCTTTGCCTCCCACCATCGGGCTGTTTTTTTCTATGTTTGGTGTTATTCGATTACAAGGAGATCCTGATTTACTGATTAATGTTTCCCAAGTTTTTATCACTTCTTGATACAATAGAAGATTTAAATAACGCCAAAAAAGATATCCGGCGATGTAAGATCTGGCGATCTAGCAGATCACTTACTACTTGAAATGTATATTTACCCGCTACTCGCCTGCTCCAGGTGGGGTGTGAGGTAAATTTTTATGGATTCTCTTTTCCGCCTTAAAAAGGAAAATTTTTTATCCAGGAACTTTTTTTTTATTGGACGCTTATTTCTTGAGATATTTTTAAGTCATATATAAAATGAACATTTTGTAGTATTCCTTTAAAAAAAAAAAAACATTTACTTTTAGAGCTTCAAAATTTTTTTTTATTTTATCAAAAACAAAACGACAAATAATTTTATTTGCTTTTCTTACACGTATCTCATCACATATCTTGCACATGATCTTCAGTTATTCTCAAGGGACCAAGGACACTGAATGTAGTACGTGGAGGAATTTTCCGGGTCTAAGATGAATAAACCGCGTAAAAGTTAGTATAAATAGCCCTCATTTTTTTAATTCAGTCATTACAGTTAATTCTTTAGAAAACAGTTTACTTTTCATTTCGCTGTCATTGTGCTAATAAAAAAATGAACGTTCCCTCATGTACTCTACTCCTAGCCTTTGTGGGCTTTCTGCATTTTGATTGTAAGTATAAAGTAGAATATTAATTAAGATTTATAAAACGTATTACACGCAAAAAATGAAAGAATTTTTTTGAAGTATCCAATCTGCAATGTGCCTGCATAATGATGCCAAAATATTTCAATTCCCTTAAATGCAAAATAAAGAGATATTCAAAAAAAAAATTGTTTCATTTCTAAATAAAAAGGAAACAATTATGTAATTAATATTTAATGTATGTTGTACTAATTGTGCCAGCAAATTAAAAATTTCTAATTTAAGTTAGTTTCATTTTAAAAGCAAACATTACTTCATCGTAAAAAAAAGGTTTAAGCGATCTCTGCAAGAGTTATTTCTGTTTTTTTTGATAAGGCTATAAATATTAAGAATTTTCTTTAATTTATGATTTTCAAGAATTTGTAAGAAACTTCGAAGCCTGTTTGTGTGGATGGCCAAAAAGTTATCAGATATCGGTTCTTTAGACATGACAACAAATGTCGTTTTAAGATTTTTGCCACATCTTTCCTAGGTCATATCACGATTAGAGATTGAGATAGAAAATTCTAAAAACTCTTGATTCATCAAAATTATTGAATCTTCAGGTTTTTGGTTACTAAAATGTCTTAAAGATAATTTTTTCTATAAACTTAGGTGCTTCCTCAGACGATTTGGCTATGGTGGAAATGTTGGATCATATTTGGTATCATGGTAACCTCCATTACGATCGCCCGTTCCCCGATTGGATGAGATACCGGAAGGACCCACCGAATTTTCAAGGCTATGAGATTTTCATACGTTTTATATCGTCCAGTCCCAATGAATATCGTTCAGATTTACTAGTAACGAAACACAAAGTAACCCCTGAACGTGTTGCTGCTGATTATCCTCCAAAACAAATCATGCTGTCGCTGGGCATTCACCGCTATGAAAACCAGCAACGATTCGAGATTTACAATCATTCATCTGTACATTTGCGAGAGTGCATCCGCTTGTATATTACAATTTCAGGAACTAAGCTTGTTTATGAAACAGTAATAGACAAAATACTCGTTAGCCGCTGGTAGGGTAGGTCCCATTCAATAAAGAAAAATGTCTTTTTCTAGAAACCTGTAAAAGGCAACATTCCTTTTAGACCGTATAAGCAAATTATACAAAAGCAACATGCTTGTCAAATAAAATAAAATAAAATAAATAAAATATGTCTTTTTTAAGAGTCGATAAAAAAAATCTAAATTTCAAAAAACTTTCCCAACAAAAAAATAGAAGTTAGGTAGTTAGTTACATGACGGGCGGGGAGCCACTATAAAGTGGAGCTCCCCTGACACTCAAGCTATAAAGTCTTTTGTGCCACACCCTTAACCATCGCTATCATTACTTGACCCCAGACCTCTTGATGATACCCAGTATGTCAACCACCGAAAGCATTGTAACTTTCTCAGATTCCATGAAATCGGACCCAAGGGTCTGATGCCTGACCCTAGCTAACGCCGGGGACTGGCAAACCCAGGATTTCCTTGGCTATGTCCATTCTGTACGTATAGCCTAGGATGGACTTCGTCTGTTGGTAACCTTGGGCTTGCTTCCAGTATTCTCGATGCTTTGTGCGGGTCCAGCTTTTGATGGCAAGACTGATGCACAAAGATGCTAGTCCCAGCACTGACTATGGTCCTATGTATTCACTTGTCGCACTGCATCTTGGCTTTTGCATTCCCAAACCAGTTCTAATGCTATATCAGGTTTTCCCACTGCAGTTAGTGTCACTTGGCTGTCCGAACATATCGTAATCTGTCTTCCAGCAGCGTTCTCTTCTAATAGTGTTTCAGCACAACGAAGCACGGCAAAGACCTCAGCCTGAAAGACAGTAGCATATCTCTTAAGCGGGACCACCACTTCCCTCCTGTTCGCACTATCATAGATTCCTGCTCCTGAACCTCTCTCTCTCACCTGGAGCCATCCGTATACCAGATTTACTCTTGGAGGTGTGGGTTACCATTTCCTATCCACGCATCCCTGCTTGGAATGCAGACGCAAATTGCACTGGCAAAGTTAAAGCGTTTTGTTATTCTGTCCTGCCTCATCTCAAGAATCAACAGTGAGCTGATATCACTCAGGAACCTAGTGTGTCTAGTCCCCCGAGTTCATCTGTTTACACTCGCCAGGCGGCCCATCGCGTGTGCGGCTTTTGCAGTTATCGCGAGGTGTAGGGGTTCTTCACAGAGCTGATGCCCATAGCTATTGTGGCCTTAGTCCTCATGAAGAAGTCTTGGTTTAAGGACAACGGAGTAGAGGCATGCAAGAATTTTAAACTATATTCCTTAAGTCAATCTAAAAGCTTTCCTACAGATCCAAAAAGTCATGACGAATTTCCTACATTGGGTTTTCAGGTGCTTTGCTCAGCTCAGTTTGCTATCTAGGACTATTGCCAGATTTAAAAATTTTATTTTTCACATTAAAGCCTCAAAGATTTTGTAGAGGCTCTAATAATCATTAAATGTGTCACATTATAACTACTATGATATTTACCGCCGGAGGATGCAAGTCGTACAAAAACCGACCATATTACCGATAATTTGCTTAAATATTTTACGTTTAAGCTTATTATGATATTTTCCACTAGATTAGTTATAATCAATCGAAATGGGTGGTACGTTGCGGCCAATTAACAGCATATAATTTTATAATTAGAACAGTTTGACTCATTTTAATTTAAATTCCGGTAATTTTGGTAATTTCTCGTAGCTTTTAGGAACCTCATCCTCTTTTGAACTCACTTTTCTGCGAATCGTGAGATACATTTTAAGATGTTTATGATTACATTTATCAATCTGAGAAAGAATATTTTCTCAGTTATTCTGTAAATTATTCCTCGTGTATTGTTACAATTCTCAAGAGTGAACAGAATTTGTAAATTAGGTATTATGACGACACTTTTCAATAATAAAATATAAATGATTCTTATGACTTAATTAACAGTGCATCAATATTAATATTCCTTTCTGCGATTCAGTATGTTTAAATTTTTATTTTTAAACAAATTTTCAGCCCACGAGGAAACTCATTATTTATAATAAACTCGTGAAATTGTCTGCATATTCTGTATCGCTTGTTTAAAAAATGTGGAATTTTTTAAATGCGTATATTTTTTGTTTAAAAAAAGTATAATAAAAGCATAAAAGGTTTTTAAAATCTCTTTTATTTTTTCAAATTATCATTATTTGTATGCTTTTGACGTAGGTGGGAAAAAGATAATAAATTTACAAAAATGAAAATATTTATAATTATTATAATAATTATAAATTTATTCTTATTTATGACATTATGCACTGTGCTTCCTTCAGTTTCATCGTAAGTATAATAAATTGATTATTTTTTATAAAAATATTACACATAACCCCAGAAGATTTATTTTTGGTCAAAAAAAACAAATTTTCAACCAAAGAGTATAATTCTTCATGAAAAGATATTACTTAAAAAAATGATATAATTTTCAAAAAAGCAATTGTATTTATAAAAAAAGAATTCAAACTTCCGGCAAAATAATTACATTTTTAAGATAATAAAGCAATTTTCTTCAAGGAGATGAATAAAAAAACAGGTTCATTTGAAATCAATCAAAATGACTTTTCTACCATGAAATATTTATTTTTGGACAAAAAGGATACATTTTTAACAAAGAAGTTGCATTTTTATCCAAAAAAGTAACTTACAAAATATTTTAGGTTCAAGAAAATAATCAAATTTTTAACAACAGACAAATTTGCAACGAAATACATCTATTTTCACGATAATATTTCAATTTTCCACCGAAAAAGATGAATTTAATCAAAATAATGTTTTATAAAGGAGAGGAATCTTGAACAAAATACATAAAATTTCAATCAAATAATTGGATTTTAGAATAGTATGCGATCTTTCAGCCCAAAATGTTAAAAGTATATTTATTCAGAGAAAAATTTTAATTTTGAAAAAAAGAAGAAAAAAGAGAGAAAAGTTGAGTTTCCTTAAAAAAAAATTTTTCTATGATAATGATCAATTTTGAAATAGGTATATTCATTAATTTCGTTCTAATTAATTAAATATTCTATCAAACCAAAGAGGGAATTTTCTGCAAAAGAAATTAATTTACCATCAAATCATGTAATCTTAAACCAGAAAAGATAAAATTTCTACGAAATAGTTCTACTTTCAGCTAGAAAGATCATTTTTATCTACTGAATTTTTACAAAACTGACGCATTTTCAACCGAATAATTGAATTCAAAAAAGGACAAATTTACAAGAAAATAGTTGTGTTTTCAACTAAAGAATGATTTTTTCTTTTAAAACGATGAACTTTCGAACAATCCGCTACAATATTAATCAAATAGTTTATTACCCTAACAAACCAGTTAAATTTTAAACCCGAAATATAAATTTCAAACCCTTAAGTTAATTTTTAAACATATAGTCCAATTTTCTACAAAATGTTGAAATTTTTAAGTTATTGAGTTGGAATTCAAGAAAAAAAAAGCGAGAAAAAGGAAAAGTTTCTCGGAAACCGGGGAAAAAGGAGAATTCAGAGTTTGTGGTCAGACCCTTGTATCACGTGAAGTGAATAAAGTGGTTTATGGTCAGCCCGTAAAAATTCTCTATGGTATAAAATGAGGCATTGTTAAATTAAATTAAATGAACAATAAACGGTTATCTAAAATTATCATTAAATTTAGAGAAAAGAATTTAGAAAAAAACATAAAAAAGTAATTGCAGTTCTTAACGCAAAGATATTTCGTTTACAAAAAAATTGTTTAGATGATTTAAAAAAGGGTCATGGAAAGCCGACTATGTTTGGATGAATTTTAAATTTATTTAGTAAATATAATTGAAAAATATTAAAATTCTTCTTCTTATTATTATATAATTCAAGCTTTATAGTACAGAAAATTTAAATTTTGATCAACTAATAATTTATCTGGTTAGGTTGGTTATGAAATTGTTTGTCTTCTTTCACTTTCGAGACGTGTGAAGGTGAACAAATAAAGACTACTTTTAAACGAATCTCTTTCATGGGTGTTGAAGGTATATAATTTTTTTGTAATATCACAATATTGTGTGCAGCTTAGCTCTTCTATTAAAAACAAATTTCATTTAACCAAATTTTCGTTTTTCCAAGCTACATTTCTGTTTGGTAAATGACGGGCCGAGAATAAAAGCGGTGTAGAATTAGTAGAGGAACAAAAGCGAATTTGAAAAGTTTAAGTGTAACAACGGTTAGTATGAGCGCCAGAGGTAAAGTGGATTAAAATACGCATTAAATTTCGCACAACGGCGAAAAAGGTGAGAGGGAGGCCGAGAAAAGAAGTAAAGGAGAAAAATAGCCTTAGTGCAAAATGAATGAAATCTTTTGTCAGGAAAACGGGGAATAAGGAGGAAACAAATTGGCGAGGTCTGACAGAAGAGGCCTTTCGAAAAAACAGCAAACTGTTACATTCGCCGATTCGGAAGAAAGTTGAGGGGGGACGAACGACCAGAAACACGATAGATCATCATATTCAAAAGATGCAGGGGATATAAATAGAGAAGACAATCGCAAATCTAGTAAGGAGGGCACAGTAAAAAAACGGGGTGAAGGAAAAGCGGATACTTCTTCAGGGCTGACCTGAATCTGAGGTATCAGGTTATGTTGTCCTTATGTATACTCTCTACGATGCCTGTGGTTGGTCAGAGCACACCACCATGGAGATATAACATTTTATTTGATAAAAGAACCGTCATCGCAAAAGAAACAATATTTTTCGAAGAAAACGTAGAGAAGCAATCGAAATCTTAAAGCACCCTATTAACATCAATAGGGACAATGGTTATAATACCAAGCCGATTTGGCTTTTCGCATTCCCGTTTTTTTTTTTTTAATAAGACTTGATTGGAAAATCAGGTGCGTCCTGTCTCCATGGTGGGGCACTCTGGCCAATCACAGGCGTCGTAGAGATTATACATAAGAACAACATAACCTGAGCTCTCAGTTTCATATTAGCCCTGAAGAAGTGAACTGCCATGTTCAAGAAATGTCAGCAAAATTCTTAGTTTTGTACACGAATGAAACCCGAAATATCTCTTTTATCATATTTTCACAAAGTTATTGTATATTAAATAGGCAATTTATGAAGAATAATACATATTTAATCAAATAAATATAATAAATAAGAAAAGTTTTTTTTAAATGGTCAGTTTTTATCGTAAGTTGTAAAGTTTGTGTTGGTCTTCATGCTCATTTTTTCCCTCTTTCAAAGAATTAATCTTTTTTTTTCTTTTTTGAAGCAACTTCCCCCTATTTCGATCTTTCGCAATTTTTGCTTAAATATAAACTGTAACAATTGAACCAAAAAAAATGTTTTTAGTTAGAGGCTTTAATTTTTACTTGGAAATTTTACTATCATCAGCTTCCTCAAACCCCTACAAAAGAATCCAAAAAATGAGAAAACCAATATTTTTAATTCAATGAAAAAAAAATTCCAATGCATTTTTGGACATCAAAAATGAGAAATGATTGCAAAAGAAATGGTTTCTGCATGGAGGGAAATAAATGAATAGTAATTTTCGGTACAGAGAGAGATTCAAAAACCAAAATCCAGGAAATTCTTAACTGGAGCTTGTACAAAATGTTAGAAAAAAACAATTCATTACTAATTCATGATAAATTTATTTATTCAATTAAACATACATTATTTGCAAAAAATTATGCAAATTTCCATATATCGTGATTTTGCCCTTTTGGAATATTCGCGTCATAACTAGGATACAAAATTTCTGTCTACTTTCACGTTAAAGACACGTGGAGGAGAACAAAAATATATCGTTTTAGAAATGATTCACATAAAATAGTTTCTATTTTTAAGGTTTCAAATGGAAAAAATGGTAGTTTTAGTTTTTAATTTTATTGCAAATCACGCCCCCTACTCGAGCTTCCAAGTTTCTCTTGCTCTGCCCTTTCAAGTGCCTCTTTATCTGCCTCTGCAAGGAGATGTTCGACGATGAGTTTGGTTGTAATATGTTCAATTCGCGATTCTGGCTTCTTTTTTAAGGTTGTATGATAGACCATGTTAGTTGCTTCTACTGTCACAAAAATGTGGTCGGTGTGATAACGTGGTTCTTTAACGAGTTTAAAGTACCTGAAATCAACAATGCTGTAAAAATTTATAGATTGGAACTTCATCGTGACACTTTTTGGAAAATGTTTAGTAGGATTATGACTCTCGGTTGATGTTTTCGGTGTAAGCAAATCAGAAATTTGAATAGCCCCAGTCCACAAGTGGCTGAAAACTTGATAGCCTGGATACTTCACATGCGTTAAATTCCGAGGTGTCATCCAATCGGGGACAACACGGGTATAGTACATTGGACCATGAAAGACAACGCCATTATCCATTGTTACTTCAACGAAACCACATTCAATCTTCTCAGCAGCACCAACTATTTAAAAAATGGACTTTTGTCAAGTTTTTACATACAAGCAATTTATAGATTTAACAATTATTATCAATGATAAATTTCTAGAACTTTGTATCTCGACCTTAGCTCAATATAAGATCAAGGAAAATGGTGTTAAAAATCTGGAATTTGATCAAGGATTTCATAATGTCCTGTCTTATGTTTAGGCAAAAAAGTCTTAGGAAATCTTTACGGGTTTTCGAGATATAACAAAATAGGTTTAAGAGATACGATTTCAAATGTAGCCTCTCTGAAATGTCAGACTTTTGCATCATTTGAAGTTTGAATCTTTGAGCTCTCACAATAAAATATATTCAAATAAGGAAAATTCGAATTAGTGAAATAATTGTTATGAGCAGACTTAGACTGGAACATTAGTTTCAAATTTCAGAACTTAATTTTATAAGCCTTAGAGTTCACCTTGTTTGCTATAAATATTAATAATAGTATTATATTAAACCAACATTGAAAATCCAAGAACTTCACGAACGTGAAAATTAAAAAGAAAGAAGTCATTTTCATTTCTTCAAATTGTTGCAATCACAGAAAAACGAAAAACGATAACTGAGTTTTGAAAAGTTGAGGCTGTTCTTTATACCGACATTTACAACATCTTTGTGTCACGTGTCATTTATTCTTGAAAATGAGTAGGGTAGGAGAAGGAAGCTTATTCATCTCGCACTCGAAATGTTTTCTATTTGATACATTGAAAAACTCTGGGGCAATAAGTACGATTTAAGACAACATTATGTGTGCAAACAAGATTTAAATTCATTTTCCTTACCTCATTGTCTCTTATGTGTTAAAATGCAAATAAAGCATGAAAAATATACCCTAAGCAAAATTTAGTTTTAATGCGCCCTCTTGATCTATCAAATAATATTTTGGATTTTTCCTAGAAATTTGACAGGATTTAAAGTGTTTTATTAAATACCTAGGATCTTTCCTTTATTTTATTTATTTATCAATCTTTGAGATAAGATGAATCATTTCTTTTTTTTGAAAACTTAACTATGTTGGTAAGGATTATTTTGGTTTGTTGAAAATGAATTCTTTTGATTGAAAGTTTATTTATTTCACTTTTGACCGAGAATTGATCTTTTTAGTTAAAAAATCACCGTATATTCTCTATTATCTTCATTTACCTCAAACTTCTTCCAATAATCACTGAAGCAAACTTTTTCATCTCAGCTGTCAAATTTTTTTTTATATTGTCTACTAGTATATATAAAAACGAAAACTAAGATAAATAAATAAATACGCCTTAAAAAATCGCTGCTCTAATGCGCATTCTTCATCTCTCAAATTATCTGCTGGAAAGATACGGAAATATTCAACTAGCAGCAGTGTTTCTGAAAACTGAGAAAAAAGATTTTGTCACAAATTCCTCCTTTTAACAATTTTCTCTTATTTTGACATTCATATTTTTTCTGGTTTGCCATATTTTCCAGTTTTTCTGTGTATTTTTAAAAACACTGAACAATATAGATGATAGAAAAATTTAATCAAAGAAGGTGATTGTGTAACTTGATTGTAAAACTTTTGAAAACAGGTACGTCGTTGCCAACAAAGTAACATATTCTATATACAAATATTAGCTTCAAAATGATGAAATCTAATTCTTCACTTATGTGCTCATGTTATTATTGTTGATAAATTTAGTATTATTAATATACAGGGTGTCCAAAAAGTTTGATACCCACTGAATGTTTCCTCAGGTAAAATATTTTTCATTGAAGTCAAGGTCATTCTTAAAGTAACTTTTAACGAGAAATTAAACGGTAACCTTTAACTTGACCTTAAGCATGACCCTAAAAACCTTTAAAAGAATTACAATTTTCACTTGGAATAGGGAATTTCCAACAAGAATTACGACTCTTATTCGGAAGGGGAAAAGAACCATGCACCAAATGTTCAGTAAAAGTTTTTTTTTTTACAAATTTCTGCTGATAATGGTTTGTTTTAATTTCGAAAATGCTAATTAATTATTCGAAAGAAAATTGTTAGAAGAGTAATCAGACCTACTGAAACAAAAATTTTCATCTTTCAAAGATTGAAGTCACAGAACTGACAAGGTTGTGCTTTCTGCGTGAAAGAGAGCGAACACAATGTAGTCTTTTTCAAGTTTACCATCTCATACGTTCTACAATTTCAATTTATCTGACGAAATCCTCACTGCACGTGTGTGATAAACATCACTTTTATAATATTATTCAGCAATAATATTTTTTCCAGATTAAGGAAATTTTCCAGATTTACCAAACAAGGTCTTTTGTCTTCGCTAAGATTTCCTATAAATAATTCCTACTGGTAAAAAAATGGTTTCTTAAATGATAAATAAATCAATGAAACAAAACCTATCTGTTTTGGAACAGATAAGCATACTAAAGTGTAAACTTATGGTACAAAATGCAAGAAAAATTGTTGATTGTGATTAATTAAATATAAGTGCTATATTTGCTTTTAGCGAAGATTTCAAATTATGCTCGGCTTAAATAAAGTAAGAGATGACAAAGATTGCACCCTGTAAATTATAAAATTCTTTTTGTAACTTTTCTAGTACTTGGTAAAAAATTTCAGGTAAAGAAGAACTTTTTTATTCCTTGATTTATAAGTTTATTAATTCATTCAATGAAATATAAACCAAGGCCGTTAAGGTATCTAAATTTTCAGACATAGACGAAATTATAGAATAGGCATATCTTGAGGAAAATATTTGCAATATTTAAAGGTTTCAAATGAAGAAAATATCAAGATTTTTCTTGAAAATAAATTAAGCATGTTTGCAGAATTTGTTTATAAATGTGTGCCCTTCCTACAGCAAGCGCGAGCGTTTCGTACTGCTACTCGCGGTCGAATTTGCAGGTGGAGTAGCGTGCGAGTTCGAGGTCCCCAGTGAAGAATCGAGGATTCGCTTTTCGGCTGGGCCTCTGAGCAAAAATTGTGGCGGCGTGAAATTATCTGTCATTTCTATTACTGTTTGATAAACAAGCGTTGTTCCAGGAATTGTAACAAACACGCGGTCGACGTTCCATATAGGTGTGACTGCGGGATTGTAAAGCTTGAAAGGTTCACTATTTGCATAGTGATTATGGCCTAGCAACAAGAGGATTTTACGTAGAGGATAGGCAGCAGCATCACGATTAGGGGGAAGTTTCGGAATTGCATGGAGCAAATCAGTACGACGTAAGTGGTCATGGAGAGCCCACAAACGAACAAAAACTTCATAGCCTTGAAAATTCGTCGGGTTTGTCCGAGGTGACATCCAATCGGGAATGGGGCGATTGCGGTGTAGTCTTCCAGTAAATGCATAATTATCGATCGTTGCTAGCATTAAGCTATCTTCGTGGGCAGCACCTAATATTGTATACAAAAATGACCTTTAAACATTGTTGTCAACTAAGGATTCAAAATTTTGATTCGTCAAGATATTATCGAATTTCGTAGCTCAAATTAAATTCGCGGGATGACATAGAAGAAATGTAAAAAAATCTGGAATAAATAGGAAGCAATATTTAAAATCTTATATTCAATTAAAGCTGATTTAATTTTATAAATCTCCATTGGTTCCTAAAATATGACAAAAAATGTTTAAACACGACACATACAGATAGGGAGGTTTATAGTGGTAGTTCACAAAAATCGTAGTTATATTTTTAAGTTTTCTCAATTATCAAAAGATATTCAGGATAAAGTTTTATAAAGTTTAGATATTTTCTGCAATTGTCCAAGTTCATCACACAAGTTAAACTCGTTGAAAAAATTCTTGAGGATCTGAAAATTTAAACATCAATTCCGACCCGATTTATAGCCTCTACGAAAATCAGAAATAGTCCTATTAGGTCTAATTTTTAAGGCTTAAATTAAAGAGTGTTTTAATTAGAAAATATTGAATTAGCCGAAAAATTATTGTAGCAGACTTTTTCTAATAGTTGCTATAATTATTCATCATTATATTATAGTATACTCACAATAAAAATGTAGGAAACTCGCAATCGCGAGGAATATCATAGCAAAAGTAATTTTCATTCTTTCTATGTAATTCGCACAACGAAGAATAAGTACAAGAGTAAACTGATTTCTGAAGAATAGCGAAGGCTATTTATATAAACTTTTACAACACCTAAGTAACGAAATGAGATGATAATATGTTTAAAGGCATAAATTAAAATCTGTTACCTTATCAGTTTCGTTCTCATGTATGAGAAATGTTCCATATAGCAGATTATTTATTTTTCTAAATCCACGCATAAAATTAATTAAAATTGAAAATTTCTAAAAAAGGGCTCGTTCAGCTGGAAATCAAAATTTTTTTAAAATATGCTAGACTTAGAGAAGGATACAAATTAAATGGTTTATTTTTTAAGGATAACTACAAAATTTCTTTTAATTGCCTTTCAGCATTTTTTCCATAATTTACATTTTTTCTCTTTGCGATATTTTACATAATTGTTTTAGTATTTTCCAACATGTTTTAAACTTTCTTTTCTCATTAATACTGGAAATATATTAATTTTTATCGAGCCGTATAATATAAATTAAGTTAAAATTTTTCATAAACATGATAATAGTGTTAAAATGTTAAAGTATAATCAATGAAGAGGATTGTGTAACATTTTTAACTTTATTGAAACAGTGTTCGAAAATAATAAAACCTGTAAAGGAGGTACGTAATCAACACCAAAGTAACATATTTACAAGCATTTGCTTTTAAATGATGAACATTAATTATGCCCAAACATTGGTAACATAATTTACATTCCTTTTATCATTTCTCGTTTCTACATTCGACGCAATAATTAGTTATCCATATTCTTCTTATTATGACAAATATTGTATTATTTATAACATTTATATTTCTTATATACACTACATACGTTTTAAACTAGGAAAAGAGGTTTTAAAAATTAGATGAAAATGTTTAAAAAGTATTTTTATTTCCTGATCTCAGAATTTCTTTTAACATACAAAAATAACTGTGTTCCAATAACTTAAAAAAAAATGTTTATCTAATTACACATTTAAAAAGTATGAGTATTTGAGGTTTAAAGAATATGTTGTAATGATCAACGGTTTAGCTTTTCCAATCTCTATTTATGTATATAATCTGGAAAATAATAAATATAATATTATGCCACACTACTTTAGTAAATAATTTAATAAACTTAAACTGATAATAGTTGTAAATGTTCACATCATAGAAGATAAATCATTCTTTCTTTACCTGCTTCAAAAGCAGAAAAATAATGATAATTTACGATCACATCAAACAAAGTTAAAAACAGATTTTGGCTTTATTATAATATTTTAAACTAAAAAAATATATGCATCATTGTAAACAATTTCAGTCGAAGAGTTTTTGAAAAGAATTACGATTTTAACGAGAAGCGGGGAATTTTCTAAAAGAGCTATAATCCTGATTCAAACTAAATGATTTAGAAAACAAGTAATAATTCAGATCTAGTAAAAGCTTAAACTTTTCTTTAAAGTTGCTTAATCCTTTTTTATGATGAGGACCTACAAATATGTATTTATTGTTCTCGTGATTAGGGAGCTTAAGTCAAATGATTGAGCTTTTTGACTACATGGGCCACAACTAACAAACTTTCCATTAACGTTTTTAAGACAAAGGCCATGATCCTCGTTAGTCCTGCCTATCTCAGTAACATCTATCCATCAGTTTTAACTCCGCTAATGTTTATCTTTTATCATCTTAAATCCTCAGCTTAACTGGAACGGGCACGTCTGTCATATAGTCAATAAAATACATAGAACATTGTATCCTCTTATAGTTAACAGGAAAATCCTAGATAAGTCTCTACGCATTAAATTAGTATCTGCACTTATCTCCCCTCTCTTAGATTACTCCTGTCTGATGTACGACAATATATCACTCGAACTCGATGTAAAACTACAGAGAGCACTAAATGCATGTCTGCGATTTATCTACGGCTTACTAAGATACACATCTATATCACCATATATCAATGAGGTTAATTGGCTGAAGAGTTAAAAATCCATCCTCCGTTTCTTGGCGAGTTATTTCAATATGTATATGTGACGTGGAATGGGAAAAGGTGGCTTAGGGTCTAATACGAGATTTTCGGGTAGAGGCAAAAGAATGGAAAG
>JAAAKG020016310.1:0-20617 GCA_010014905.2 Druon quercuslanigerum
CAGTTGGTAAGAGCATCAGACCGGAAATCTGAAGGTCCTGGGTTCAGATCCCAGCGGAGATAGAGACATTTTTTTCATAATCTCAAGATTTATCAATATTTTAATAATATTGATATAGGCCAGTAGACAAACAAAATTAACATCTAAAATTAATAATTTATATTTTTAATTGAAAGGATTGTCTTTTTTGAAAGCAAAAACAAATTTTCAAAGTGGTTCAATCATTAAAAAATTATTTAAATTTGTAAAAAAAAATATCATTTTTTAACGATAATGTAATAGTAGATATTTCAACCAAAAAATATATCAATTTTCATCAAGAACAGTTAAAATTAGCAGCAAAAAAATAAGATTTAAAAAAAAAAGTTTACTTTCAACCAAGCAGTTGCAAATTTAATAAAAAAGAGACTCTGTAACATAAAAAATTAATTTTTTAACCAAAAATAATAAAGTTACATTTCCAGTTTAAAAAAAATTAATTTTAAGCCGTAAACGGAATATTTAGCACAGTAGTTCAATTTTTAACAGAAAAGATAAATTTTCTACAAATAATATAACAGTAGATATTAATCCTAACAAAGATTTTGAATTAAAATAAAAAATTGTTGAATTCAACGAGAAAAGACGAATTTTGAACAAAATAGGAAAATATTTAACCAAATAAAATAAGTATCAACCAAACAGTTGCATTTTGATGAAAAAATGTAAAAAATTACAACCAAAAAGGCGAACTTTCAAAAAACAAAATCAAATTTTCCTCCATGGAAAGATTCTACTTTAGCGACAAGAATATTATATTAGGATAGTCGCAAAAATTAGTTTTTATTATTCCCTAATTTTTTTAGACCAATTTTTCATTTTCCCTGTAAAGCCAAAATCAAAAACCAAAATCTTCATCTTGTAAAATTTTTAAATTTGAATTTTATAAGCGAATTAAGAAAGTTGCAAATTAAAATTTAAAAATTTCTATTTCATTATCCGTGATATTTACTTAAAGTGCCTCTCATAAAAATTTCCTGACATGAGCAAAGTTTTAACCACCCTGACCACCCTGCGCTTAATTAAAAAAATACTTGATTTAAAATACAACAGTAAAATATAAATTTTTTCTAACTAATTTGTTAATTTATGGACCATATTTAAATGACCTAATTTTTAACCATTCTTGTTGGCAGTTCTTTATTCACGCACTACGTGTCGCAATTTTTCTAATTCTAAGAATTCGTCTATCCTGTCTAGAATAATTAATTTACGATGGAATTAAAATTTATGAAGTCAAACAGAAAAATGAACGTTATGTCGTGTACAAATAATACCTCTATGAACAAGTAAGCCTACAAAAGCAACGATATCGCTGCCAGGAATTTCGCCTGTCTCTCCCAGGATTAGCGGAACGAGTTTTTACGCGATATCTCGATTGACGAAATTCATTAAATACCTCTTATAATCAATATTTCCATTTCAAATTAATTTAACGATACATTTTTCGATTTAGGGTAAGCGGCGTCCATTAATTACGTAGAGGCGTTTAGGGGGGGGGGGGGGTCAGAAAATAATACGAATCCTTTCTTAGGAGAGAAAGTGGAGCCCAAAGCATTTCTTACGTAAATTTCCTCTGGCTAATTATTTGCTGAAAATATGCTAATTAACCCCTCTTTGGGATGTAGAAATTACTTTTTATTTTCTTCTATATATAATTTTTTGTCTTATTTCTTTTTTTATGTCATATTTAATATTGCATACGTCCAATAAATATTTAATTTATTTTTTAAATCTGGCGTATACTTTGGAATCTTTGGATGCTTTGTAATTCTGTCAAATCCTTTGGATAATTTTGTAAATCGAATAAAAAATCTTTGAAATGTTTTTATTTCCATGGATATTGTACACAATCTCATAAAATCTCTAAATCCATTTGAAAAGTGTGGAAATCCTTGGAATTTTATAAACTCTTAAAATCTTTACAATTCTTTGATATCTTGCAATATATTGAAATCCATTAAATCTTTAAAAAGTAATTAGAATTTTTTGAAAACAGAATCCTTTATTTTATTCAAAAATGGATATGCTTTGGAATATTGTGAAATGACTTAAAATCCTTTGAAATTCCGAAAAATCATCAAACCCGATTTAAATCCCTTAAAAATCTCTTAAATCTTTCAGATCTTTTTATATTGCTTTGAATCATTAAAATGTTATTAGACAGGTCTGATATTCTTCCAAATTTGTCAAAATACTTCAGTATCCCATGAAATCTGTTAAAATCCCGTGAAATCCGAAAAACATGATATGAAATCCTAAGAAAAGATCCCATAAACATTTAGTATTATCCTTTAAAATCTATTGAAATCCCTTAAAATCTTTAAAAATAGGTTAAAAATCGGTCAAAATCCTTTGAAATTCCGAAAAATCGTCAAACCCCATTTAAATCCCTTAAAATCATCTTAAATCTTTCAAATCTCTTTATATCGTTTCAAATCATCAAAATCTTATTAGAAAGCTCTGATATTCTTTCAAATTTGTAAAAATACTTCAGTATCCTATGAAATCTTTTAAAATCCCGTAAAATTCTAAAAACATGAAATGGAATCCTAAAAAAAGATCCCATAAACATTTATTATTATCCTTTAAAATCTATTTAAATTCCTTGTCATCTTTAAAAATAGGTTGAAAATCGGTTAAAATCCTTTAAATTCCGTAAAATGTTACGAAATTTTACGAGACTCCTTGAAATCCTTCTGACTTTCATGGATATTGAAAAATCAGTGGGAATCTTTCACAAACATTTAAAACCTCTTACTCTACTTAAAAATTCATTAAAATCTGTCGATATCAATTAAAATTTCTTTTTGAAATTTCATTAAATGTTTTGAAATGTTTTTAAATATCTTAAAATTCTTTAAAATCTCGTAAAATTGTCAAAACCTATTTATATCTATTAATATTAATAAAAATCGTTTTAAATCTTTATAATTTTTTTACAATCTCTTTAAATGTCCTAAAATCATCGAAATATCATTAAAATTCTCTAAAATCCTTCAAAATTTGTGAAAGTACTTCACTATCAACTGAATTCTTTTTAAATATTTTGAAATCCCGTGACTTATTTTGAAATCTCTTAAGGTCCTTTATAACCTTCGAAAATCCTTCGAAACACCGTTTAATATTTTAAATGTGACAAAAATCTCTAAAATTTGTGGATCTAGTTTCAAATCATTTAAAATCCTTTGAAATTCTATGAAATCGTCGAAACAAATTTATGTCTCTCAAAATTCGTGAAAATAATTAGAAAGCTTTGTAAATCTCTTAAAATCTCTCAAAATCTTGTGAAATCCATCGAAAAATAAAGGATCTCATCTGAAATTGTACTAAATAATTTTTTCAAACACTTGATATCCTTTTAAAAAATCAAAAATCCCTGAAACCTCTCGTAATTCTTTCAAATCTTTTAAAATATCCTTCAATTTTTGTAACCTTTCGAAATCTTTTGAAATTTGTTAAAATTCCGTGAAATATCGAAAAAGCTTAAAAAATCTAGTTAAATTCAGGAAAAAACATCATAATTATTTTAATTAATTTGCAGTTTCTAAATAACCAAAAATCAGGCCAATGGAAGAAAAAGTTTTTCTATTATTTTAAGAATTAAAATTATATGATCAATCATGTCTTATGAAAAAAAAAACATTCTTCTTTGTGAAAGCAGATTAAAACTTAAGAAGACTAATTATATTAAGCACAGGTTTTGTAATTCAACTTTTCATTACTGTCGTTTTTTACCAATTTTTTGAAAATTGTAGAATTTTAACTGTAATGGCCCATTTTTCCAGGAAAACATGCTGTAAAATTCTACCGATTTAATATTTTAAAAATAAGTAAATTTAAACGATTCCAGCCTTATAAAAATTTATTTTTAAAATTGAAAACAGCGAGTTGTAGAGAACATTTTTCCTAAAAAACAAAACAATTATTTAATTAAATTCAACCATTTTCAAAAGATTAGTAAGAAGCGATCATAAAAAAATTTTAACTCGCAAAAATCTCTCTTAAAACAACTTTTTTTTATATTATTTAAAAATTTTCATAAAAATAATTTTCTCATTTAAAATCTCATCATCACTAATATCAGTTTTCATTCTTAAAATCATAAAAAAACTGTTTTTTTCATAGATTTGACTTTTGGCATACTGAGCATCAAATAAATATCCCCATATTAAAAGGAGGGGCGGGGAGTAACAAGAAGCTTACGAATGTTTACAAAATGGGGGCGGACGTGAAAAATTTGAAACACCATTTTCACGTAATTAATGGACGTTCCAATGACCAGATTAACCTTTTACATGCAACTTATAACCTTTCTATCACAAACATAATCTTTTGTTAGAAAAAATATATTAAAAATATTTACACGATTATCAGCCTCACTCCTGATTAATTTTCCAATCTTGTCAAGAGATCCTTCAATGAAATAGTATAAATGTAATTGAGTTGTTAAAATAAAATGAAGGATTGATGTATCAGGAAAAAAATGATGACCAGTAGAAGTACGAGGGGCCTAATAACAATTTTACAGCAATGACAATGAATCTATGGATATTTGGCGACATCGATTCGCGTCTTGAATATCTTTGCAGTGACCGATAATGAGGAGAAAAAGAAATAAAACAATGATCGTCTGTCTCCCTAGCAAGCAGCCGACGGGGCGGCAAGAGCGGCGGGCACAGTGTTTCGCGTGGTAGCCGGTACACAGAGCCTCGGGTTGGGCCTAAGCGCATCTCGTGATGTGGGCCCTGCTCCCCCACCCGCCGCCCCAGCTAACCCGGGTGCCCCCCCTGCGCCAGCTGCCCCAGCAGCAGCCCCAGCGCCCGGAAACGCCACGAAGCCAGCGGTACGCCAATCCTTCCTACCAACGTCACTGTCACCATCGTCACCACCAAAAACACCACCAAACTTACACTTCACACCACTTGATTTTATTTATTGATTACACAGGCACACGAATAAAATAGGTCTTACTTACCAGATGAGACCAAGATTTCTATTTTTTTATGGCCACTGAAACCTAATTGGGGGGGGGGGGGGGGGATTTGACTATATCA
Organism: Druon quercuslanigerum; assembly: GCA_010014905.2. Classification (NCBI taxonomy): domain Eukaryota; kingdom Metazoa; phylum Arthropoda; class Insecta; order Hymenoptera; family Cynipidae; genus Druon; species Druon quercuslanigerum. Next base: position 5,097 of record JAAAKG020016310.1, read on the forward strand.
GATAGAATTTCGTATTACTCCTTTAAAAAAGTGATGGAAGCTTAATCTTTTTCCCATTGTTTTTGAGATTAGGAACGAAATGTGATCTGAGTCAATCCAAGCCAGATTCGGTTTTAACGACCCCAAAAATATATGGAAATGTTTGTCTTGTCTGCTGAACAAGGGCTTCTTTTTTGTGTATCTGTGCACAAGGGCTCGAAAAAATCAAAGAAAAAATTCTTGTCCATCCAAACGAGAATAACATTTCTATACGTGTTTGGGGTCGCTGAATCCAAATCTGTTTTTTTTTTTTAATCAGTCGGATCGAATTTCATTCCAATCTCTAAAAAAAGAGGTGAAAGCTAAACTTTTTTTCATTTTTTTGAGGTTAGGAACGAAATGCGATCTGAACGAGTCAAACCAAACTCGGATAAAGATTCAGCGACCTCCAAAAGCATATCAAAATTTTTGCCTTTTCTGTGGGACAAGACTTTTTTCTGATTATTTGTGCACAGGCCGATGAAAAAACACGAAAAAAAGTATTTTCTATCAAGAAAAGAAAAAAATATCTATACGTTTTTGTGGTTGCTGCATCCGAATTCGCGGTTGGTTTGACTCGGTCAGATTCAATTCTGTTGCAATCCTCTAAAAAGTGATGGAAGGTTGAACTTATTTTCATTTTTTTGTGGTAAGGCACGAATTCGATATAAATGAATCATACTCCAAATTCGGATTCAGCGACCTCAAAAAAGTATAGAAATGTTTTTTCCGTTTCGTTGACAAGTCTTTTTTTTGTGCGCCTGTGTTACATATTGAAACATTAAACTGAAAAAGGAGGATAAGCCAGGGTTCTTTTTAAGCTCAGAATCAGAAAATATATTTTTTTTTAGTAGAAAACGGAAAGTTAAAATGACAAGGTTCTATATCACAGACTTCACACTTCAAAACGCTCTTACAATAGGAGAATGAGGTTATTTTTTAAGAAAATGTAGGAATATTAGGAACTAGATTCTTTTAAATTAAATTAATGCAGGTAATATATTTTTAAGGTTAAATTCGAAATATATTACTTTTTAAACAAAACAGATAAATCTTAAATCAAAAAAGATAAATTTTTAACAAAAAAGAGTCGAGACGAATTTTTAAAAAAGTTTAATTTTTGAACATAAAAACGAATTTTCTACAAAAATTGAAATTTTCATCCCCAAAATAAGAATTTTCACCAAAAAAGATAAGGACCTACTACTAAATTGAATTTTCAATAAAATTGTTAAATTTTAAGCAAAAAGGACGAATTTTCGAAAAGAGACAGATTTGGTATAGAACAGTTGAATTTTCAATCAAAAAATATGAACTTTCACTAAAAAAGTTCATTTTTAACTGAAAACTTAATTTTCAACCAAAAAGTTGAAGATTTTCTAAAACTGTTGAATTTTTAAACAAAATAAAAAATAATGATTCTACAAAGCAGTTAAATTTAAAAAAATATATAAATATTTTAAAAAATTGTATCCCAAGATATAATTTTTTAACCAAATAATGGAATCGTCTGCCAACATAGTTAAATTTTTAACATAAAAAGACAAGCTTTTAACAAGAAAGTTAAATTCTAGACCAGAAAGAATGAATTTTTAACATAATTTTTTTATTTCAAACCAAAATTACGAATCTTTAACAAAAAAACTATTTGTTACTGAATAATGGAATTTCTAAACCCAAAATATCAATCTTCAAAAACATGATCAAAATTGCTACCACACAGTGGAAATTTTGTATCAAAAAAACCATTTTTTAATAAAACAAATAAATTTTCTACCAAAAACGAGGACTTGCTAACAAAATTGTTAAATTTTCAAATATACAGTTGAATTTTTATTCCAAAGATATGAACTTTCTCTAAAAAAGTTCATTTTCAATTGAAAACTTAATTTTCAACCAAAAAGTTGAAGCTTTTATGAAGCTGTTGAATTTCAAACAAAATAAAAAATATATTTTCTACAAATCAGTTAAATTTAAAAAAAAATTATTTAAAAAAGTTGTATCCCAAGATATACATTTTTAAACAAATAATTGAATCTTCTGTCAACCTAGTTGAATTTTTAACATAAAAAGACAAGCTTTTAACAAGAAAGTTAAATTCTAGAACAGAAAAAATGAATTTTTAAAATTATTTTTGTATTTTCATACCAAAAATACAAATTTAAAAAAAATTTATTTGGTAATAAATGATGGAATTTCTAAACCCAAAATATCAATCTTCAAAAAAATGATGAAAATTGTAACTAAAGCAGTTGAAATTTTGTATCAAAAATATCATTTTTTAATCAAACAAATAAATTGTCTACCAAACTAAGGACTTACCAAAAATCCATTCCTAGCAATGAAGTTCAACTTTCAACCAATTAAATTCAATTAAATTTTTTTTAAATAGTTGTGTTTAACTAAGAAGGAAAATTTTCAACAACTTAAATGACTGTTGAACCAAGAGATGAATTTTTAAATAAAACGAAAAACGAGTAAAATTTGAAACTGAGAAAGATATTTCAGTCTAGAAAACAAAGAGTGTTTACGAATTTTTAAATCTTTTAATCAGTGAAGAGCATTTTCGAAAAAAACATTTGAGTTTTTAACAAACAAATAATTTTCAATAAAATAGTTTAACTTTAAACCAAAAACATAAATTTTCAACAAAAGAAATTATTTCTTGACTAAGTTGCTCAACTTTCAATAAAATACTTGAATTTTCTACAAAAGAAGATTATCTTTTAACAAAATAGTTCAATATTCCAAAAAATAATTAAATGTTTAACCAAAAAAGTTAAATTTTTCAATTGAAAAGAATGAACTTTAACAAAAAAAGATTCATTTTGTACAAAAAGATGAGCTTTCAATCAAGAAGCATGAATTGTCTATCTAAAAACAAGAATGTCAAAAAAAGTTAATTTTTTAAGCAAAAAGAAAGACAATTCTTAAATCTGACGGGCAAATTTTCTTAATCGTTGATATATGAATAGAAAATATTTTTAATACAAAAAAAAACCAGTAGAATTCAGCCAGCAAAGTTGAATTTTTTAACAAAATAATTGAATCCTCAACAACAAACAGCTTGATTTTCAACTAAAAAGTTATATTTCTAACAAAAAATGATTATATTGCGACTGAAAGATTAATTTTTAAACCAAAAAGTTGAATAATGCCAATGAGGCAAATTTTCATACGACAAAGATGACTATTTAACAAAATTGGTGAATAACCGAAAAAAATTAAATATCTAATAAAAAAAATGTTTACTTGAAAAGATGAATTCTGATGAAAAGATGAATCTGAGTCCAGAAAGAGAACAACTCAGAAAAACAATTGACTTTCCTCCTTTTATTATTTGTCAGTATTTAATTGATAGTTAATACTAAATATAATTGTAGTAATTAAAAAAGTATTATTTAAACAGCAAATTTATTTACAAGAACAACATAAATTGATGAGCTACACAATTCTTATTTTAAACCAAACAAAAACACAAAAACATATTTGCATAAATACACAAAAACTGCACTGCATCTCTTTTCTATTCATTCTATTAGCTATACTTGCAACTGCTAAGACAGCACCCTACCTCAAGCATACACTAATCGCACGTAGCTGTTAATTAATTGCTCGTAGCACTTCTTTAACATTTCACTCAAAATCACAACTGCCTTATAATCACATTTCACATTTTACTTTTATGGTATCTGCAATACTGGCTTTTCTACAATCGACAGACTTTGTCGATAATAACAGATTTACTCTTACCCCTTCTTTCTTTCCTCCTTTCTAAAAAAAAATATATACAAAATCTTTTGTTCCTTTCCAAGCATCTGTGTCTTCTTTCTTTAATTTTCTCTTCTTTCTCTAATTTTTTTCTTCCTTTTCTTTTGTTTTCTAATAATCTTTCTTTACTTATTCGTTCTATCTCTAATGTTCTTTTCTTTCTTTTATGTTGCCTGCCTGACAATGAGACTATCTATACTTCTTTTTATACACATGCATGAATTACATATCAAGAACTCTTCTGTTGTCTATTTCTATAGTCACTTGTAATATATACTTATATAAACACTTTATTATTTCTGTTTGTGTGTGAGTAACTTAATTGTTATTATATTTTATTAGACATCGAAGTGAAAACCAAAAATGAAAATTGTTGCAGAAGCCTCTTGATATGTGATACGGATTTTCTGCATTCTCCCAATCTCCATTTTACTCTGTCCTACGAACTTTTTCATCATTTCTCATCTTCATTTTCTGATATCATTTCATATTGTTGTAGTACTTGAACCAAATATCGTTTTATGAATGATCAATTAAGAAAGTCGTAGTTACAAAAAATACATCGAGGATGAAGATGATAAGATTTCATAATTATAGAGCTCGAACTACCTATAATTATGATAAATAAGTTAAACTATAATTATAAAAACTTATTTATGCCACTATAATTTAATTTTCAGAAGAACTATGATGAGCAAATCTACACAAAAGTATATGCTTCAAATAAAAAATGTTATAACTATTTGAAATTTCTATTGCACCAATTATTATGTTTAAATTTGTGATAGGTAGGTTACTTTTTAGAAGGAGCTAATTACCGTTATCTTTCAATCTCGAAAAAGTAACATTTTTTTAGTTATTTTTGCAAACAAAGTAACTATCGCTACTTTTTTAGTTACTTTTGTATTTTTGAAAAATATGTTAGAAATATATACCAAGGAAAATAATTGACGCTTATTTCTATCTATATTCAGTCACTTTAAGTACTTCCTTTTCTCAAATTCTTTTTAATTAATTTTTAAAGATAAGGTAATTATGTCTTTTTTAAATAAAAAACAAATAATTTCAGTTACTTATTTCAAAAACTAAAAGAGAGAACCCAATAATTCCAAAATTTTATTAAACTTTTTTCAACGCCTTTGAATTCTTTTGAATTTACTCTGAATTCTTTGAAATTCTCTTGACAAACACTGAATTAAATCGATCTTGTATGGGTTTTAATTTTGTTGATTCACCATTATTTTGTTTTATATACTTAAATTATTTTTAAGTCATCTTGATTTGGTATGAATTTTATGGAATTCTTTTGTGTCTCCGTAAATTCAAATCAAATCAAATCAGTCAATTCCGTCAGTCAATTCAAATCAAAGAGATTAACTTTAAAACAAAAAAGTGAAAGTTTTTCAAAATTGTCAATTTTAAAAGCAAAAATACGAGTTATTTACAAAACAGTAAGATTTTTATACCCCAAATATAATTTTTCACAAAAAAGGTCATTTTCTACCAAATAATTGAATTTTTAAAACCCAAAATAATAACTTTGAACGAAATAATAGAATTTTTTAACAAAAGAGTTGAATGTTTGACACAAAACCATAAAATTTTTAATAAAATAGTTAAATTTGATATCAAAAAAAAGAATTCACTTTCAATTATTTGAAAATCTATTGATATTCACTGAATTGAATGAATTTTGACGGATTTTCATTTTTTTAATTCCCCCTAATTTCTTTCTATTCATTTTAATTATTTTTCATGTATTTTGATTTCATATGAATTTAATCGAATTCTCTTAAATTCTTCTAAATTTAAACCAATTGTACTAAAATCAGTAGAATATTTTGGGTAAAAAAATTTAATTAATTTCAATAAATTTTGTCTTCACCCTGAATTCTTATCATTTATCCTGAATTCTTTTGAATTTCTTTGAATTCTTTTGAATTTACTCTCAATTCTTTGAAATACTCTTAACAACCACTGAGTTAAATGGATCTTTTTTGGATTTTCTTTTTTTTAATTCACCTTTATTTTGTTCTATGTACTTAAATTATTTTAATTCATCTTGATTTGGTATGAATTTTATCGAATTCTTTTGGGTCACTGTAAATTATTCTAAATTCACTCCAATGTTACTGAAATCAAAGGAATATTTCTATAAAATTGCTGAATTTTAAATCGAAAAAAACGATTTTTTTGCTCGAATTTTTAATCAATTTTTTGTTATTTTCTCCCAAAATAGTTGACTTTTCAACACAAACATTTTTAAGCAAGAAATGTAAATTTGTATCAAAAAGATTAATTTGTAAGAAAAAAGTAAAAGTTTTGACAAAATAGTCAATTTTAAAAGCAAAAAGACGAGTTATCTACAAAACAGTTCGATTTTTATATTCCAAATATAATTCTTCAACAATTAAGTTAATTTTCGACCAAATAATAGAATTTTGAAAACCGAAAATAATTATTTACAACACGATGAATTTTTAATTAAACAGCTACATTTTTAATAAAAAAGATCTATTTATTTAAATGATATTTAATGTATCTTGATTTCCTATGAATTTCATCGAATTTTTTTTATATTCTTCCAAGTTTACACCAATTGTACTGAAATCAGTAGAATATTTTGGGCAAAAAATTCATTTAATTTCAATTAATTTTTTCTTCATCCTGAATTTCTTAAAATTATTTTTAATTATTTGAAATTCTTTTGAGTTTGTTTAATTTTCCCTACATTTTTTGGATTGACACAAATTGTTCTAAATTTATTCATTGTATTTATTTATGTGGATTTTATTTATTAGTTTTTGATTCACCATTGAGTTTTTCAACTCCCTTTGAATTTTTAGAGATTTAATCAAATCAGTGGTATGTTTTGGATTTTTAAAAATATTTGCACTTCGCATTAATTTGTTTGAATATTATTGATTCCTTTTTATTTCTTTTTAATTTCTCTTAATTCAATCAAATTTTATTCAAGTCAATGTTTTTTATTTATTAAATTTTTTAAATGCTTTGTCTTTCCATCTATTCCTTTTCGAGTTCAATATAATTCAATATAATTCAAATTCACAATTTGAATGAAAATAAAAATATAGTGGCAAAAGCAATAAATTGTGTTGATTGTTATAAAAAAGACATGTAAAATATACTGCGAAAGTAACTAAAAAAGTAACTAGTCACCAAATAGTTACTTATTAATTATTTCATTAATTATTTAGTATCCAATAAAGTGTGAGTTATCAAGTACTACAATCATCAATCTGAGTTGCGATTTCGGTTAGTTTAAGAATCCAATTTAAATTAATAAATTAAGCATACTCAATTTGCCAGGTAGAAAATATGTTTCTGAACTACATTTTTAATCAGTGTTTAAATAATCAATTAATATATTGATTAAGAACCTAAATCGTAACTCAATTTATCATATTTCCTAGAAACTTTCATCTGACTGGTCTAATCGTTCAACCTCCAAATTTTCCAAAAAATTCATCCAACCCAAATCCATTGCTATCCAGACGTTCCACTCTGCCAACGGTCCCGACGCAACGCTGACAATCACCGCTGACAAATAAAAAAATAAAAAAATTTGGCGAACCAACGGCTATTGGACCTATCGTCTAGGGCCCTTCGGAATATTCATCACGTATTACTATCGATTCTCGTTGTTATTCGTCCTTGACTTGTGCACCGTATTTTTAGCGAAAGTATCTTTTTTCAGTAGATTATCAAAAGGGGCAGGTGATCTGGCCGCGAGCCCATATAGAATTTTGAAATTTATTTTAACGCTCAGTTGAAAATCTCGGTTAAACTCAATTTCAATCACGCGCGTTGATAATTATTTGACTTTATTTACTTAAAACTGAAGAAACAATTTTATTACCCAATTAATCATAAAATTATTTTCAAAATTGTAAAAAAGAGTCGCGGTTAAATCGCCTGCCTTTCTTTCCCTGTGCCAAATGCCCGTTTATTCGATAAAAGATCAGTGATTATTCATGAAACTTTTATCCGAATACTCTGGGGAAATTTGATCCAGGTGGATGCATATTTTTTGTAGTGCAAATTATTTTTTGTAGAGGTATTTCCACGTCCATAGGTCATATTCGAAGTGTGCTGGCGCGATTTTCGAAAATAAATAATTCGGTTTATGATTGTAATATAATTAAAGAAATTGATTTCTTAACTTTAGATATACCTCGTGTCAAAAAGGGGGGGGGGGGGGGGATCGTATTGAGAAAAAAATCGTGAACAGCATACTACGAAAGACCGTTCGTAATGGCGCAATGGTTTTATACTTAGTGTAACCTTAGTTCTGGCGAACACTGTCTATCTTTTGGAATTTTCAAAGACGAAGGAGCACTTTAAAAGAAGGATCGTGGCAGCAGGATCGATGGATTTAGCCGCAAGGATTAAGGATTTAACACCGTAGTGTCGGGAGCGCTGGAGCTGGACGTGGAGCCGCAACTGTACATTCCTAGTTACTCCCAAGAAATCCTGCATTGCCTTCTTGAATTACCCTTGACCTTTACCTCCCAGCACAACTAATTCTGACACGCGCTGATTACAGTTGGTCGCCGGAAGCGGAAGCGGAGGTTCAAGTGGGCAGCCGCCAGCGGACCCAGCGGCGGGCGCTCCCTCGCCGGGAGGTGCCCCAGAAGCAGTTCCTGGACCAGTCACGAGGCTCTTCGTCATTGCGAATCGAGGAATTTCGAACCTTATTCAGGATTTGATTCTTGTGAGTAAAATATAATTAATTACATAATTATAGGGTTTGAATCGCATAAAACTTTAAAAGATATTTAAACAAGAAGTAGTGAAAACCACAATTACATAAGATAATCATTAATTATAAATACAAATGTCAGTTATCTTACATAAATTAGAATTTTAAATTAATGATTATCTGCTTTAGGGTAATCTTTCCTATCAGACATTGAATGGCTGAAATAATAACTGAATTTTTTTAAGAATATAGAATAGATAATTCTGATTTATTTTCAAATACTCTTTGCAGAATTAAGATAAGCTGATTCTGAATCTGGGTTAAAAAATTTTTTTTGAACTGTTAAACTTGTCAACTTAGATTTTTTCCAAATAAGAGAAGTTTAGAATTATTTAAAATTACTTAATAATTAGGGATTCAAATTTGAGACTTATAATAGGGTGGACGAAAAAACTTAACATGATTAGATTCCTTGTCACCGAAAAGTTTTTTCGTGGCATTACGAAAAATTAAATTTTATTTAAATTAGAGAATTTCTCACCCTTGGGCAAGTCGATTGAAAAATTTCAATTTTTTAATTTTTAAAATTTAGTGTGTTCAGAAAAAAATTATTTTTTATTTTTTGTTTCTAAGTTAATAAAAGTAAATATTTTTCGTTTATTTTTTATTTTTTAATTTTCTTTTTCTAAACAAAGAAAATACATACCCATATTTTTTTGTTGAAACAACAAAATTTTTCTATTTTTTATGGATCTTGAAAAAAATGTATCATATTTTAAAATCCGTAAAAATTAAAAAAAAATTCGTTTTGAAACTTAAAAAGGTGTAAGAATTTCCTTCGTTTATTAAGAAGATCATTAAAAAATAAAAAATAAACGATAAACATTTTCTTTTTCAATTTTAGGTAGAAATTAAAAAAATTGAATTTTCCGTATTGTTTGAAAGTAAAACATAACATAATGTTTAATAATAATTTTTTGTTATATTTTTTTGCTCCAAGGTTATTTACTTCCATAAATTTCACGCAAAAAATGCATTTTTTTCTAAACGCTACAAATTTTAAAAAAATAAAGCATTTGAAATCAAATTGCCTGGTAGTGAGAATTTAAAAAATTTCCTAATTTTTTTATTATACCAAAGGAAATTTTCAGTGATATCAATGAGGAATTGAAAACATTTTGATTATTTCAGCACACCCTTCTATTTAATTTGAACATGAAATCACTAATTTTTTAGTAATTCAGACTTCACAGCCCAAAATTTTCTTGAAAGAGGACAAATAGGAAATTTTTTTATGAAAATAGTGGAATAATAGGGCAATAAATTCTGTTAAATAAAATATATATTGGTGCAGCATTGAATTTGATATGAAACGCTTTAAATTCCTAAAATTTACGTTTAAAAAATCGGAATATATTAAATTTTCAACAAGGTAGTTGAATTTTTAACGAAAAAAGACTAATTCACTTTATAACCTGATAGATTAATTGTCAATCGAACAGTTCAAGCAAAAAAAACTAATTTTTAATAACCTAAGTAATGTTATTAGTGAAATAGTTAAATTTTGAACCTTCAAAGATCAATTTCCAAACAAAAATTATTTTCAGCGAAAAAAGATAAATTTTCAAGCAAATAGTTGAATTTAAAAACAACTAACAAAAATACGCATTTTATAGAAGAAATTTCAACCATAAAGGAAAAATTTTCAATTCTTGAAAAAGAATTCTCTATCCAAAAATGTTGACTTTTTAGAAAAACGATTACTTTTGAATAAATTAATTGAATTTTCAACCAAGTTGTTGGATTTTTCAAATAAAAAGAGCAGTTGCATCTTCAACCAAATAGTTGCATTTAAAAGCCAGAAAGACAATTTTTTTAGAAGGAGCGAAATTATTAGCCTGAAAATGTGAATTTTCAACAAAAAAAATGAAGATGAATTTTCAAAATAATAGGTTCAATTTTGGCCTAATAATTAAATTTCTACGACAAGAAGTGAATTTTTTCAGAAGGCTTGTAAATTAAAGTTTATTTTCAAGCGAGAAAATTTAAAATTCCAACAAAAAAGATAGCCTTTGTATTATAAAAGATAAATTTTCAATCTCAAAGAATGAATGTTCTATACAAACAGGCTAAGTTTCAAAAAAACAGTTCAATCTTCGACCAAAATAGATGAATTAAAAAAATGTAATAAATTTGAATTTAGGAGAAAAAATAAGAAAAATAGGAAGTTTCTTTAAAACGGCGAAAATTAATTTTTTGGAAAAGGGGAATAGGGGAAAGAGTGCGAAAACTGTAATAAAATTAGAAATTAATGCATTTAAAATGTTTTAAACATAAAAGTGTTTAACGGTGAAAGCTAATAATTAAAGAAAATGAAACTTTAATTATGGATTTATAACACTAGGAATTATTTTATTTCAAACTCTACAAAATTTTCTCAGACTAAAACTTTCATCAGAAATTATTTAGTTTGTAATGTTCTAAATTAAAATAGTAAAATTTTTTTTAATTTTAATTTTATGAGATTAATAACTAATAATACGGAAACTTAGTATTGCGAAGTTTTGAGTAAAGGGAAAAAAGCCAATCAACAACAAACAACATTTGTTTCAAAACAGTCTGAAAAAGTCGTTTGGAAAAAAAAGAATCGAGAAAGTCGCATGATCCAAGCCCTGCAATTAGGAATTTAAAATTTAGTTTTGATTTTTTTCAAACTTCAAAATATTCAAAGTATTTTACTAAATCGCATAGAATTTAAGGGGATTTCTATGATTTCTAAGAATGAACAAGAATAACTTATTCTATATTCAAGGAATTTCAAATTCTCAGGAATTGAAACGGATTCCAAAGGATTTCTAGAGAATTAAAAATTTTAAGGGACTTTTGTAGGGAATTTTGTAAAATTCCAAGAGATTATTAGCCATTTCAGATATTTCAAGGAATTTTAAGGGATTTCTTAACGTTTAAAGGATTTTATTTAATCTCCAATATTTCAAGAGATTTCTAAGATAGTTTATTTACAATCAAGAGATTTGCGAATAAATTTCATTCAAAGGAATTTCTTTGAATTTCAGAAATCTCGAAGAATATGAAGAGCTTCAATCCTATTTTCTTTGAGAAAATGAAATTATTAATTCCAAGTAGAATTATGTAAGAACATGGCTTTATTCTCAATGGGACAAAATTTGAATTAAAATTCTAAAAGTTTTTGTGCTTGCCTTTTATATTTTTTAAATAACTTATTCATGCTTCTACCCCACAGAAGGATAATTAGACAATTATTGCACAAGTAACACCTATTAGGAAAAAACGGCTCATAGGTCGCAGACTTTTAAAGTAGCTAATTTACTAGCTGATTACTACGAGTTTATGAAACTCGTTTACTTTCAAATACACTTGCAACAGAAGAATTTAAATTTTCCAGTTTCATTGGTATTATGCATATCCGCTTAGCTTATCTCTAATCATACCCTTACGCAGGGGTTAATCTCGATCAATAATGCAATATGTGTCCCCAGGAAAGAGAAAAATTCTATACTATTAAAATTTAAAAAAAAGATCCAATAATGAAAAAATAAAAAAAAACAAGTTTTCCAATTCAAGACTGAAGAATAAGCAGTTTTTAGAGCAGGCATTGGAAATTTAATTATTCAATTAGGCCTATAACTGATCATGCCTTACAAAGAAATAATTTATCTACTGCAGGAACCTTTTTTAGGCATATCGATTCATCATGAAATAATAATAATATAATATTATTATTATATTAAAAATTATCATTATGTTAAAAACATAATAATCGACTCTAATAACATAATTTTATTTTTAATCGTATACATATAATTCCTCGAAACTTTATACTAAAATTCTAATATTGTCTAATTAATTTGTACGAACAAAATTTCCCTCATTATTTTCTTTTCAACTTTTCATACAGTTTCATTCACTTTCAACTAATGTGAAGAACAATGTAGCCAGTAGTAAAATATAATCCTACTATTCATGATATTTTAATTTATATGCGCGCTTCGTAATGATGATTATACATACTTTATAGAATTATGTATTTGACATCCTCTTTTTCTTGAGGAACCTCCTATTCACTTTCTTTAACTCACGTCTCCGTTCCAATATTATTTCTCACGATCAGTTTATAACTATTGCTTCCTTTATTGAGAAACTTTTTTTTATTTATTCAATTAACTTTCATTTAGAGAAAACCGATTTTTCACTATAATAATTCAAAAACAATTAAATTTTTTGCATAATTTTAAGTACTAACTGTAAATACAGGCGCGCCAAGCGCGCATTAAAATGTTTATATTTATATTTCCTAAAGTAAAAAATATTAAAAATTTAATAACTTCATGACCAAACGAATCTAAAAAATGTTTGATTTAACCAATTTTTTAGACAATAAATAATTAATTATAATTTCAAATAGAAAGTATTTGAAATTTAAAAACATGTATCGAACGAATTTGAATTAATAAAGTTTTAAATCAAATAATTATAGATTGAGTAAAATTTTGAAAAAATTACAGTATTTTAAATGAAATGGAAAGGAAATTAAATTGTAGAATTTAAAAAAGAAAGCGTTCAAGATTAAATAATTTCATTAAAAGAATTTTAAATTGTATCATTTATAATTAAATACGTTCACGAAATAGCTTGTAGATTAAAATAATTTTAAAATTGAAACGTTTAAAATTAGGCAATTTCAAATTCGACACTAAGTGTAATGCATTCAAGTCAAAGCTCCTAAAATTTTAATTTTACATTTTCCTTGTATAAATAAATTATTATTTAACATCAAAATTGAATAGACAAGTTGTTCTAAATTATTCTAAAAACACGTTACAAAAAATAGTAATTTTTATTGCAAATATCCCAAATATAAGAAAATCTGCTACGGAACGTTGGAAATTAAACGAATTTAAACTTTCTTAAAAATTAAAAATGAACGCTTCTTGAAATTCAACCCCTTCGAAATTCCTAAATATTTTAAGTAAATTGAAAACGAAGAAAATTAGAAATTTTTAAATTGCTAACTATACTTTTTCAAATTCAACCATATTAATTCTACTTTAAAATAAATAAATTAAAATTTAAAAATATAAACAATTTATTAATTTCATTATTAAACGAATCTAAAATGTTTGGCTTAACCAATTTTTTAAACAATATATAATTATTAATAGTTTCAAATAGAAAGTATTTGAAATTTAAAAACAGGTATCAAACGAATTTGAATTAATAAGGTTTCAAATTAAATAATTATAGATTAGATAAAGTTTTGAACAAAATTACAGCATTTCAAATGAAATTGAAAGGAAATTAAATTGTACCATTTGAAAATTAAAGTGTTTAAAATTGAATAATTTCACTGAAAGAAGTTAAAGTTGTATCATTTATAAATAAATACGTTCAAAAAATAGCTTGTGGATTAAAATAATTTTAAAATTGAAACGTTTCAAATTAGGCAATTTGAAACTGGAAACTAAATATAATTCATTAAAGTCAAAGCTTCTGAAATTTAAATTTTACATTTTCCTTGCATAAATAAATTATTATTAAACATCAAGATTGATAAGAAGAGTTTTTTTAAATAAAAAATAGCAAATTCACCATCATCCTTACCATTCAAAATTGAAACAATTTCAATTTTGAGCGATAAGGATGAATTTTTCTAAAAACACGTCATAAAAAATAGTAATTTATATCAAAAATATTTCAAATATAAAAAAATCTGCTACGGAATGTTGGAAATTAAACGAATTTGAACTTTCTTAAAAATTAAAAATGAACGCTTCTTAAAATTCAACTTCTTCAACATTTTAAATATTTAAAAATTTTAATTATAATTTTTAAATTGAAACTTATGAAACGATATTTTTTTAAATTAAACATGTGAATTCAGAACCCCTAATTTGAAACCCGAAAACATTAATAAAATTATTAAATTGCAGAAGAATACATTTTAGATACTTCAATATTTATATACGTATTTTTTTAAATAATAATACTTTCTGGAAATTTTTCAATCAGATATTTTTAAATTTTAATGATTATTATTTTTTTAATCTTATAAATAAATAACGAACAGTTTTAGAATATAACAGTAAAAATTATGCATAAGGAAATATTATAAATCAAGATTGATCTATGAAACCAATGTTTGAACTTCCACAATTTTAAGACTTTTAATTCAAAATTATTTTTTTCAACTTGAGCTTCAAATTTTTAATGTATCAAAACATTTTCAACTAAAAAATAATTCCACTTTCCACGCCTATTCTACAATATTCTTATTTTCAAGGTTTGAATTTGATCAATTATTTTTTAAATTTTTTATTGTCTGGAATTTATTCTGCAGGCATTAAATTTAAAAAAATGCAATTAAACATCTTTTAAACTAAATATTATTCAATCATCAAGTCTTTTAATTTAATGTTCTACTAATACTAAGAATTTAAGAATCCAGACAACGTTGAATTTTAACGTGAAAAATAAATTTTAAAACTTCCAAAAATGAAAAATTTTAGATCAAGTAACTTTTCATTAAAGCTTTTGATGCTAAAAAAGCTTTAGTTTCTCTTGAAAATTTAAAAATTCCATACATCAAAGTTTTAGTATGCAAAAAACGTTGGAAATCATATAATTTCAAATTGGAAACTTTCTTTGATTATATTAACTAAAACTTGAACGGTTCCGAATAAGGCTTTTTAAAACTTAGTTTAAAATTTATGTCTTTTTGAATCATGTTTTTTGAAATTTACTCCTTTTAATCTAAGGGGAAAATTGACTAGCTTGAAAATTAATGATCAAGCATTTCCATGCAAAAGAAATTCATGCTGAATACAATTTTAATAGTATCAAACCTACAATCAATAATAATTAATAAATAGAAGATTATTATATATAATATTATAATCATGCAAGTTAAAAGCCAGCGGATACAAAATTCATCAGAATTTCGAAAGAAAAAATGTTTAACCATTTAGACAAT